>RJWJ010025438.1:0-23904 GCA_004363605.1 Indri indri
AGGTTGACTTAGTGACAGAATGAATAAAACAAAGTCAAGGCCAAAGTTCAACTCCAAGAACTGGGATTGGAATGTCTATTATGACAGTAGCTAAGAGATACTGAGTACTTAACTGTGTATCAAAGCAATGTGCAAATTGTTTTCCCTACCATTATCTCATTTAATCTCCACAACAACCCTATGAGGTAGCAGCACTGTTATTATCCCAGTTTACAGATGAGGACACTGAGGCTCAGGGCATTTAAATTACTTGCCCAATACTCTGGTTTCTCTTCAAAACGAACAAATCTTTCGCCTTTTACTAAAGATTTCTGTGGAGAGGGACAGTTATGAGTTGGTAACCAAATTTTTTGAGGTCTTGCTTAGGCAAGGCTAAGTAAAAAAAGAAAAAAAAAATTACTTGCCCAGATACACACAGTAATTGGTAGGGTTGGGATTTAACACAGATACGTCTGTTTCTGGAGGCAGTTTCCTTATCACCTGGCTGAATGCTAATTTGTGTCGAACTCTCCGACATCTTTATGTCTTTGCCATCAAGGAGCTTGGGGGAAGATCACACTAACCTATGTAGACTGGATAGTGTTTTGGATAAGGCAGCCATCTGGATTTAATTGGGCTGCAAAGATGGTAAGTACTACTTGGATTTTGAAGTTGCGGAGACCAAGGCCTGAAGTTGTCGATGAAGGTCTTCTGGATGGGGAGAGATTGAGACTAGGTTTGGAAGGATGGGATGGACTAAGAGAGGGGTGGGGAGAACATTCCAGAGAAGAGAATGCACAAAGAGTGCATAGTGTGCTCTGCTGTTTCTGAGACAGTGAAGCTCCTTGCCTAATCAGAGTGAGAGTTGGGTGTTGCAGTAAGCGAGCTGGTGTGTGTAGGGAGGGAAAACAGAGAGCGTTAGAAGTAATTCTGAATGTTGAAAACTGGCGGAGGGGCTGTGACAATATGAAAGGAAATTAGGAGCCTCAGAAGGTGTTTTGGGCAGTGACGAGACAATATGAAAAGTGTAACTTCCAAGAGATTAATCTGACAAGGGGGTCAAGGTGACTAGGGCTAAGGGAAGGAGTGATATGAAATCCTCGTGTGATGGTGGCCTTGATGGGGGTGCCAGCAAGAGGCCCGCACAGGAGGGTCGGCGTGAAAGCTGCTATAAAGGGAGAGGGTGCATTGGGGATTGGAAAGAGACAGACAATCCCAGAGAGGGTCCAGGCCAGGTCATTCCAGGGCTTCAGATCCAGGTGTCCAAAGGAGGATGTTGATGCCTGTGATGGGGAATTGGGACAGGGTTCTGGTTGACTATTGGAAGGAGGGTGGAGAGGAAAGAGATAATGAATTGTGTTTTCATTCCAAACCTCCCTTCTTCCCAGGATGGTAAAGACAACTTAGGGACTTTTTCTCTGTTAGTTTTCTTAGTAGCATAATAATGCATAGGACTTTGTCTGGACCAGTTGATTCATTCAACAGCTCTTTCTTAAGCTGTCATTACAGTCCAGGTATTGGGAACATAGCAGTTAGCAGAGCAGACCTCGTCCCTGTTCTCATAGGAGAGATATCAAGCAAGGAATTATAAGAGTTCTTTCTGTGCTGCTAGTATCGAGGTGGCATTTTCTTTCCCCAGAACAATCCTATTGTCTACCCCAAATCTGAAGCATGCACCAAAGGGTAAGGGCATTTGTCAAACATTTTATTATAGATTGTATCTTTTAATAAAAATATACCATCATTATCATCCATTCCTCTATCATACAAATGAGTGGTACTCTGGCTGTGAATTCCCAGCCCTCATGCTCGCAATGGGACAGAGGACCCAGACAGGTAAGCAGGTAGTGATCACATGGTATAAGAAGTGTATCAAGAGGGTAAGCACCAGGTATTGTGGGAGCTCCTAGGAATCCTGTCTTCCCAGCCTTGGAGGAGCAGGTGGCCAGGCAGGGAAATTTCCCTGATGAGAATAATGAGGTGTTAGCTACTCAGGGCAGGGGTAAGGATAGGGATATGTGTTCCATGCAGAAAGAACTTCAAAGACCTGGACAGTGGAGAGGCCTAAGCTTGTTGGGGAGTATACGCAGTGATGTCGGGGAATGATTTACAATCCTAGCAAAACGATCAAGCAAAATGTGAAGACAGAATAAAAGTAAAGACATTTTTGGATATGCAAGGTCTGAAAAAATTAATTTCGTGTGTACCTCTTCCTAGGAAGCTAGTGGAGGACGTGTATCAACAAAACCATGGAGTAAGCCAAGAGAGTAGACAACATGAGAATACCTGCATGAGCTCAGGTAGGCAGAGGCTAGATCGAAAGGGTTGTACAGTCATGGTGAAGAGTTTGGACTTCATTACAATGCCAAAATTACTTAAAGTAATAACAGAACGATATTCTAAAATAGTGATTTCTCCCCCCAAATTTGAATCCTAGGGACCCTTTTGAGCAACTGTGTGACTGCCTTCAACTAAAAACAGTAGTTTTGATCTGTTTTTCATAGTTTGCATTCCTTTGTAAAGGGTTCTACTGCTTTTTTTTTTGAAACAGAATCTTACTCTGTCGCCCTGGCTACAGTGCTGTGGCATCAGCCTAGCTCACTTGCTGCAACCTCAAACTCCCGGGCTCAAGCAATCCTCCTGCCTCAGCCTTCTGAATAGCTGGGACTACAGATGTGCACAGGTCTACTGCTTTTTAAAAAGTCTGGAAGGTACTATCCTAGAAAAATCTAAAAATGTGTATAACTACTGCTTAAGAAGACTCGTGCAATTTGGCAGGATCCCCAGAAGATCCTGAGGTCAAGAGGTGATAGGAATTTTAAGGCCTATGTAGGTGGCCACAGGGTTAAGGAAGTTCCCGGAAGCAAATACATGGGGGCAAGGCGGAGTGTGGCATAGGAAGGTGATACGGCCCAGCTACCGAATTTCAGCAAGACTTCTTGTTGGTCATTCTTCCGTCAGCAGCAAAGGTGATCCCTAGACTATTTCTACTAGAACAGCTCTGCTTACCACTTAATTACTGAAGCTGCCTTTCCCAGGGACTTCCAGGCTTCCAGCAAATAAATTTTACAAATGCAGACATGGGATGAGGGAAACACAGTATGGCCAAAGCTCCTCTCCTGCCAAACTTTGCCACAGCTGGAGTAAGGCAGTATGTGTATGAGTGCGTGTGTGTGTGTGTGTGTGTGTGTGTGCGCGCGCGCACGCGTTTTCAGAGAGCTCAGAAGAAATTTATGAGTATATTATATTTTAGCAACTCATGATTGAATCCAGAGCAAGGATCCAGGTGTTCCCTATGTCCGAAGCCAAAGAGAACTTTTTATTTATGGTTTTAGCAGACAGACGTTTTCTTTCCAAAATCCGCATTTCAAAATCTGCATTTCAAGTACAAGGCTAACAGATCTGCATATAAACCAAGCCCGAAGTTATGATGTTTACTGGTTTTGCTAGCCATAAAAAAGGGCGTTCTCCAGTTCCCATCAGCTGGGAGAAATCCTTCCCCACCCTCTCCTGACCAACCTCTCTCCCTCCCCCTAAACAAGTGAATTTTGAATACTATTCTAAAGTTGTTGGCTGATGACCTGGAAAATTCCTTTTGCTTTGTTATGCTGTTAATGGCCCATCAGTTTAAACCTCCTGTCCCCAGAAACTCTCTCTTAACTAGATTGGAGAAGGAGGAAGCAAAACTAAAAAAAATTATGAAAGAAAGGATTGCTATTCCAAAGGGTTTAGGGAAGATTCAAAGGTGGTGCCGGGAAAACTAGACATTCATATTCAGAAAAATGAAACTAGATGCCTATCTCTCACCATATACAAAAATCAACTCAAAATGGATTAAAGACAAATGTAAGACAACCTGAAGAAAACACTTCCGGACATTGGTCTGGGCAAAGATTTTATGGATAAGACCTCAAAAGCAAAGCAACAAAAGCAAAAATAGACAAACGGGATTATATCAAACTAAAAAGTTTCTGCACAGCAAAGGAAACAATCAACAAAGTGAACCTACAGAATGGGAGAAAATATTTGCATTCATCTGACAAGGGGTTAATATTCAGAATATACAAGGAACTCAAACAACAGCAAAAATACAAATAATCCAATTAAAAATGGGCAAATAATTTGAATAGTCATTTCTCAAAAGAAGACATACAGATGGCCAACAGGTATATGAAAAAATGCTCAACGTCACTAATCGTCAGGGAAATGCAAATCAAAAGCACAGTGAGATAACATCTCACCCCAATTCAAATGGCTATTATCAAAAAGACAAAAAATAACAGAGCCGGGTGCAGTGGTGTGCACCTGTAGTTCTAGCTATGTGAGAAGCTGAAGCAGGGGGGTTACTTGAGCCCAGGAGTTGGAGGCCAGCCTGGCCACAAGCAAGACCCCGTTTCTAAACTGCTCCCCACACTACCCAAATGCTGGGTAGGATAGGGGGCGGCGAGAGAACTCTTACACACGGTTGATGAGAATGCAAATTAGTACAACCACTATGGAAAACAGTATGGAGGTTCCTCAAAAAGCTACAAATATAACTACCAGATGATACAGCAATCCCACTATTGCGTATGTATCCAAAGGAAAGGAAATCAGTATATTGAAGAGATACCTGCACCCCCGTGTTTATTGCAGCACTATTCACAATAGCCAAGAAACAGAATCAACTCAAGAGTCCATCAACAGATGAATGGATAAAGAAAATGTGGTATTTATACACAATGGAATATTTTCAGCCACAGAAAAGAATGAAATCCTATCATTCCTTACAACATGGGTGAGCCTGGAGCATATTATGTTAAGTGAAATAAGTCAGGCACAGAAATATAAATACCACATATTCTCTCTCACATGTAGGAGGAGCTCATCGAAGTAGGAAGTAGAATAGTGCTTACTAGAGGCTGGGAAGAGTAGGGAGGAAGGGTGATAGGGAGAGGTTAGTTAATGGATACAAAATTACAGTGAGATGGGAGAAATGAGTCCCAGTGTTCTACGGTTAACAATAATATACTGTATGTTTTTAAATAGTTAGAAGAGAGGATTTTGATCTCAACACAAAGAAGCGATAAATGTTGGAGTTGATGGGCATGCTAATTACCCTGATTTGATCATTGCACATTGTATACGTGTGTCAAAATATCATATTATACTCCGTAAGTATGTACAATTATTATGTGTCAATGAAAAATAAATTTAAAAAAAAGAATTCACTGAAGGAAATGGTTCTGTAAATACCAACGCAGAAATATTAAATTAAACAAAATAGATCACAAATCAAATTTATTGCAAAATAACTTTGATTTGCTAAGTTTTGATAAGACTAGAACTTGGAATACTGAATTGCACTCTGATAATACAACTCTATTTTGTCATAGAAAAAATACTTGAAACAATAATAGATAAAGAATAACAGCTTTATTTCTCTTTCATCTCTGCTTGAAGACAAAATCCAAGGAAAACAGTCTACATGTTACTTCTAGAAAATGGTTCCATACAAATTATTGTTACTGAAGCATTAATTTTCTGTTTTATGGTCATGTTGTATACATTGGAAAGGACATAGTATATGATGAAATTGCCCCAATAATTTGAATGATGATAAAAAGAATGTTTTAAAAAGGTGGCTAGGCTCCAGATGAATGGAAGGCAGGAATTTCATACCTTGATCTGTCTGTTACAGCAGCTAGCACAAGGACATATGTGAGTAGGGCCTTATTGGATGATTTTAGATGAAGCAATAGCTCAAACACGTAAGATTTTGGTGGACATGGGTCTTTTGGAAGACCTCTAATTTCAGAGGCCAAGATTCATATTGATGTTTAAGGTGTGTAAGCTCATAGGTATATGAATGTCGATGGGCTACATACCTTATTCTCATTTGTAAGGTATAGTAAACAACTTCCTTCAATCTTGTTATTGTTAATTATAAAACTAACAATTACCACTTATTGTGTGTGACAGGCAGGGGGTAAAGACTTTTCCTGTATTAGCTCATTTAATTCTCACCAACACCTCTATAAGGTAAGTTCTATTGTGATTCCCATTATAGAGAAGAGGAAACTGAGGCTTGGAGCAGATGATGGAGCTGGGAATCCCACCTGGGTTCTCTGTCTTCTTAGCTTATGCCCTGAAACATGACATTATGCTGTTTATAAACAACAAAGATCTGAGCAAACATAGATAAGAGGAAGCATAGAGTGTCCAAACAATTACTTCCTAGAGCATGACATTTCACCTTCTGCCGGTCACTCGGTCATGTATTTGCTGAGTTATCAGGTCCTAATTGGAGGGAACAGTTCTGCAAATAATGTTATAAGCAGACCCCCTATCCCTAGGCTTTTGGATTTCTGGAGTCAGGTTCTGACCACAAAGCACTATTGTTTCTTTTCAGGGCTTGGACTGTCAGGTCCCATTTCTCAGCTTCCAGAAGAAAGACACACAGACATGAAGGGAAGTCAGAGCCTTTGAACGCCAATGCCACCCCATCACCCTCCTCCACCACCAACACCCCCACCAAGCAGCACCCACGACGATTTTTCCACCTCACACGAGCTTTGTCATCTCTTACATCAATCGGAGCAGCTCTCAAATCTGTCTTCTGTAACCCAGAGATTTCGTGGGACACTCGATGACTGCAGGGGAGCCGACTGACCAGGTAAGAGACTGTCACTGGAATGGCAGGCTCAGGGGAAAACAGCTGTGGGAGCATGATGGGACCGTTGACAGCAGTTGGGGGAAAAGCTGAAGGATGGCATTACCGGGTGTCTGCCTTGGACAGGATTCCCAGGGCCCAGCATGGGTTTTTATTTTTATTATTTGTACACTGAAGTATCTTTATCGTTAAAAAATTAATACATGATTGTCGTCAACAATTTAAATATACGGAGATTAATGCAGAGAAAGTGAAACATGCCCTGAACACAACACCCCTCCTTTGGGTCCTTCTCCCCCACGCATCTGCCCTGTCGTCACTATTAAGAGCTTGGAATCTGTCTTTCCAGATGGTTTGGGGAGGGGGGGAGTACACGTGTGTGTATGTGTTTGCATGTGTGTGTGTGTGGTGTGCTCATAAATATCAGTGAGAAGATCCCATTCTGTACCTTGCATGTCGCAAGCATCTTTCTGGTCTACCCATACAGCTGTCTTCTCCTTTTTAACAGCAGCACAGTATTCCACTGGAACAACAAACCATCTTCCTTTTCTTCTCATCTCTGCTAATAGATCTTTTACTTCCCTGGGGAACCTGTCCCAGCCTACACTTTCACCATGGCCTCCTCAGGGAACTGCACAAATGGGAAGGCGGCCAAAAGGTAGAAAGGGCAGTGGCAAGCCCCAGATGGGAGAGTGTGGAAGGCAGGGGGAGTGTATCCTATCCTGGCCATTACTGGGGTGCACAGGAAGTTCTTTCTTCTCCTCGCCTTGCCAGATGGTTCCTCAGTGTGGCTAAGGCGAAACCTCACGATTTATGGGAATCGTTTCTGAAAATGCCCAAGAGGATCAGTGCAGAGAAACAGCAAAGGCTGTTTTCTTAGGGTTATACTCTTATCTTTCAAGACCTCCACTCTGGGCATCTAGGCCAGTCCCCTGCCTCCATCCAAGATGTGTGAGCACCCCATGCTCTTCTCTTGGTAGCTTCCCTGTGTGATTAACAACCCCATTAGGTAAATTTGCTCCTAGAAATTTGCTCCTGTCACTGGAAAGGCACTCCAGCGTAGAGGATGCAGGCTAGACCACTTATTAGCTGTGTGCCCTTGACCAAATTCTGCATCCTTTCTGTACCTCAGTTTCCTCATCTATACAATGGGATAATAATAGTGCCTAATTTATTTGGTAGAGGTTTTCTTTGCAACTTAAATTAGAAAAAATATATATGTAGTATACTTAGGGTATTACATGGTAGATGCTAAGCACTCAGTGAATGAGTACATCATGAATCCCAATAGCTCTTACTGCATTTTAGACCCAAGCTTTAGAGATCATCTAGGTCAGTGTCTCTTAATCCTGGCTATATACTAAACTCACCCCAGGAACCTTACAACAGTGGCAGGGCTTAGGCCCCATTACCAAATTCTGATTCCCTTGGTCTGCGGTCAGGAGGTCAGTGTTTTTGAAACTCTCCCTGGGAATTCTCATTTGCAGCCAGGTTGAGATCTGACTGTAGCTCAGTGCTCTCGTTTTTCCAGATAGGAAAGCTGGTGCTTTCCTAGCCTTCAGGTCTCAGGTCAGATGGTTACCTCCTCAGAGAGATCTCTCTACAGAAAGCCAGTGTTCTGGAGTATGGCTTTTTTTTTTTTTTAACCATGGCACTATAGATGTGAAATAATCCTGTTAACTCCTTCATTCATTTTTGAGAATCTAAGCCCCCTGGGGGCAGGGACGGTGTCTGTCTTGTTCCTGCCGTGTGCCAGGCCTAGAGTGGTGACCAGCACTTAGTAAAAAAATACTCATTAAATGACTGAATGAACGAAATCCCACGAGGGCAGTTGAGTATTTATTTTTTATTTTTCTGGTCCTAGCCATCTGATTCTCATTACTCTTACAGCTCGGGAAGTCTCTCTCTATGCTTTGGCGTTTTATAAACCTCGGGTGCGTACGTCGACATTTTAACCATAAATCCACAGAGTTTCGGGGCTGGAAAATGCGAGGCGAGTAGGTTGGGGGAGGGGGATAAAAACTACCCGGAGGTCCGAAGCCCCGGCAGAGCTGCCCTAGCGGTTGGGGGGAGGGAGGGAACCGTCGGGCGGACGCCCCTCCGCCCCCTGCCCGCCCCCTCGGCGGGAGATGGCCCCGGACCGCGACATCCAGCAGAGGGGTGCGCGGCCGCCGCCGCCGCCTCCTCCTTCTCCCGTCTGGGGTTAAGGGGGGGGCCGCGGGGGAGAGGACGCGATCCGGGTCGTGGCCTGGGGGCGGCTCGGGCGGCAGTCCCCGCTTGGCGGCCCCGCGCCCCCGGAGGTGGCGCCGTGGGGAGGCTGCATTTTTTTTTTTTGAGCCGCGGGGGAGGGGTGGGGGAGGGGTGCCTGTGTGTGTCCCTTTAAGAGCCGGAGCGCTGCCCCCGCCTCGCAGGCGCCCGGAGCCTCACAAAAGAACAGGATGTTGTTGATTTGTCACCAAACCACAGAGAGGAAATGATTGTAAATTTCCTTTAAACATCCCCACCGCGCTCCGGCCGCCCCCGCTTCCGCCTCCGCCGCCCCCGCCCGGCCGGGCGCAGCGGGGCTCGGCGCTCCCGCGGGGCGCCCGCTCCCGGCTCCTCCGGCCTCCCCGGCCCGGCGCGGCCCGGGCGGCTCCCGGGCGCCTGCGGGAGGAGCCCCCGCCCCGCCGCCCCCCGCGCGCGTTCCAGTTGCTTGCTTGTGATTATTTTCTCAGCAGCTGCAGCGGAGGAAGAGCCTCGGCCGCTGTGGCCCGCGCGCCGCCCTTCGCTCCCCGAACGAATGGGATCCGCGCGCGGGCTGCTCCGCCTTCGCGTCCCATCCGCTTTTAGCCTCGCAACCTCCCGGCAGAGGCAGCAATCAGCACCTGGGTTTGGGGGGAAACTGAGGCCCGGGTAAGTTACGTGAGCCGGAAGTCACCAGCTCCTGGAACCCCCTGGGGGCTCTGGGAATACGCCACTCAGGTTTAGGTCACCCCACAGTTTATGTTTGTAATCACTGAGCCATACGCCACAGGAACATTCTAGAATTCCCAAGTTATTTAAAGTGGCCGTTTCCATTCATTGCTAAGTCCAAAGCGATAATTCCTCAGTCCAAGTTATTTCACGGGGAACATCACCCACCGCTTCCAGCGGGCACCTCCTTTTCAGGAGCTGTTTGGGTCTCAGTCCCACCTGTTCCTTTCTGCATCCTAACTCTTCATACCTGCCCTTCCCCCGCCCCCATTTGCTTTATGAGATTTCTGGAAGCTTCTGTTGGAGTAAATGTTTGCTCCCAACCTGTGGCCCATGGCGGAGTGGTCTGGTCTGTGGTCTAGGAAAGGGCTGCTTTTGCTGTACACAGTGTTCTTTTGGAACAATTAATGCTTATTCCGGGATTGGCTGGCTGGGCCTTTTGTATTAAAAGCAGCAGCTAATATCTCAGGCACTGTGCTGAGCCAAATTCTCTCATTTAATCCTTTCAATAGGTCCGTGAGGTAGACGTTGCCATTCTCTTTGTACAGATGAGGAAGTTGAGGTTCAGACAGGTTGATAAACTGGACCAGCTCACACAATGTAAGTGGAAGACATAGGACTCAGTTACCCTGTTCTGATTACTGGTCATATCCCTCTCTAGTACTTTAAATCTGGTTATTTGGTTGGGAGATGGTGAATAGAACACAGGAATTTTTGTTGGGTTTTTATCACCTCAACCTCCAGGGAGCTCTGGGCCAGACCCCAATTTCTGGGAACAGAGACTTGGGTGGCCGATGCTCTCAGTCTGGACTCTTCCTTTTTCTGGCCATACGAGGTCTTGAACGGCCATATGAGGTTCTGAGTGGCTTGGGGTCTGCTGTGGAGTTTGGGTGCTTTTCGCTATATTTGAATGGGAAAATGGGGTCCTTTAAACAATTATCTGGATTCCTAAGGCTGAATAGCCCCCATCCTCTGCAAGACCCTATTTTCAGATTCCCAGCTCTAAGGGGCAATGGTAAGAACTGGGGAGGGGTGTGGGGGTGTGGGGATGGATGGGTGTTTGATTTTGAACATTAGCAGTGTCATTTATAACAGTTAATGTTATCATGTGCCTGCTGTGTGCGACACGCTGTGCCAGGTTCTGTACATACATGTTTTCTCATTGGATCCTAAGAGATGAAAAGTTGGTACCCAAAGAGGTTGTGCACCTAGGAAGGTGGAATCAGGGTTGGTATTTCTCTCCACAGGGTCCCCTGTGTCTGTGCAAGAGGAAATGATCCAGGAGCCCCAGAAATGAGACTGCAGTTGTTTGCCTTCAATCAGTGCAGAAAGCCAAGAGGTTCCTTGGTGCCGGTGGATTTTGAGAGAAAAGCAATGGCCTTTGTCTCCTTTGTGCTGCAGCTGTCTGCACTTCCTCCACTCTGAGCACATTTGTTGATGGATTTCCACAGCGGGCCTCCGTATCTCCACCTGTCCTTTTGCTTTTATACGATGCCAGTCACTGGGGCACCCACGTCCCGGGACTTGGGAGGGAGAGCCATCTGCTTGTTTCCGTTCTTCAGATGAGGAGCACAGGGTACCAACCTGCTAGGTTGTTGGTCTGTGGGCACTCAGTGGGCTGGCTCAAGGCAGAGCAAAACCACTGAAATCCAGGTCCCCAGCCTCTGCCACTTAGTTCTGGGGAAGCAGGAACCAGAAGTCAGGGCATCTGATATCTCCTGGTCTCAATTTCCTGGCCTGTGAAGAACTTTGGCCTATGTTGTCTCTGATGGCCCTTCCAGGCATTATTAGAAAAATAGCTTCTATTTATTTATTCAGTTAATCTTTTATTAAAATCCGTCGCCTGCCAGGTACCACTGTTGTAGGTGGTGGAGACACAGCAGTCAACAAAACAAAAGCTCTGTCTTCTTGGAGTTTACTTTTTGGATGAAGATGATGCCCACAATTAAATGAAGTAAATGTATATATTTTTATATATATGTAAATATATGTATATATGTATATGCATATATATGTTTATATGTGTGTATATATGTGTGTACACTCGTGTGCTGCGTAAAGACGTGTAGTTGACTATGGACCACATATAGGACAGTGGTCTCACGAAGTTGTAATAGAGCTGAAAAATTTGTGTGGGCTAGAGATGTGGTAGCCATCCCAATGTCTTAGTGCAATGTATTAACTTTTCTATGTTTAGGTACACAAATACTTGTGTTCCATTTGCCTATAGCTGCGATCCCTAACCCCCAGTCTGTGACCTGGTACCAGTCTGCTGCCTGTTAGGAACTGGGCCGCACATCACTACCTGAGCTCCGCCTCCCCTCCCCGTCTGTGGTCCGTGGAAAAGTTGTCTTCTATGAAAGCGGTCCCTGGTGCCAAAATGCTGGGGACCACTGGCCTACAGTAGTCAGTACAATAACATGCTGTACGGGTTCATGGCCTAGGTGCAATAGGCTATACCATCTAGATTTGTGTAAGTACACTCTGATGTTCCCACAAAGATGAAACCACTTAAGGATGGGGATATGTTTCTCAGAACATATCCCAGTCGTTAAGTGACACATGACTATATGTATATATGTAAAATATCAGGTAGTACTTTGTGTTATGGACGAAAATGAAGAGTGTAAGGGAAATTGCAGTGTGTGTATCTGGATGGAAGGGTTACTGTTTTATTTAGGGTAGTAAGGAAGTCTCATTGAGAAAGTAGAAGGGAAGGAGTGGACCACATAGTTTCCTGGAAGAAACTTGCAATAGGCATTTGCAGTGGCACAGATGAGGGCTTGGAGATGGAAGTGTGTTGGGTAGCACTTGCTATGTGTAGGCATTGTTAGGTGCTTTATATTCTTACATGTTTAATCCTGTTATTGTATTTTTTGGAAATATGAGACTCAGAGAGGTTAAGTGATTTGCCCAAGGCCACACAGCTAGTAGGTGGTGGAGGTGATATTCAAATGCAACTTTTAATCATCATGCTGCTTCCCACTGGGGACTCTCCTTTTAGAGTTGGAGCAAGTGTTTAATTCATGACCTGGTTCTTTTGATTTCTTGGGGATTAAACATCAGCAGTGGCCAAGATGACTCCTGGCCCTGGAGTTGCATGGTTGGCAAGAGCTCAGGGCCTGAAGTTCCTTTTTGTGAGTGGAGGAAAGTAATATGTTTGATGCTGGAAAACCCCATGTTGTGTTTATGGCAGAAGGGGGAAAAAACACCTTCAGATTATTGTAAACAAGAGGAATGGGAGAACGGGGTAGCCCGAATCCCGCCGCCCTCCTCCTTCGTTGTAATTTCCCCGCGATAGGCCCAACACAGCACGTTGTATTATACAGCGATAATTAAAACACTTGGATTAGTGAACTGAGATTTACAGGGCAAACAGGAGCCAGAGGAAAAAACGACAGTCATCTCTTTTATTTGCAGGCAGATATCCAAATTGCCACTTGCTTGCTTTTTCTTCCCGACACTATCACCTACTATGTTTAATTAGATCCTTTCTTTTCCATATCATTTCCAAGTGCCGGCTCTGCCCGCTGCTCAGCAGAGTTTGTGAAGCCACGTACTGAATGCCTTCCCGCCGCCGGGGGAAGATAGATGTGAGTCAGAAATGCGACAGCAAACGGGGGAAGGGGGGTACCTTTGCATTGGGCTGTCTAGCCGGCCTGTCCATCCTCGTCATGGAGCAGGGACCGTCACGGAGCAGGGACTGGAGGAGCCGGACCCAGGGGCAAGATGAGGAAGTGCTGTCCGCCTTCCTGAGACAGTTTTCCACTAAGTGCCTGTTTTTTGTGGGGAGTGGAGAGGAGAGTGAATTCCCCAAACGGTAGACCACCGGCAAAGCAAATTCCAAAACCAAATATTTTACTGTGTTCAAAGTATCATTCTAGAGACTCTGGGAGGTGAAGGGTTGGGGGGCCTGAGATGAAGAAAATGCTGTCAAATCCACAGTTTGGTAGAAGGGACAGCCAAAAATGGCTGGCAAGGATTTTGGGCCAAATTTATTTGTTTTGGCCAAAATATTTGTTGAGTACCTGCTGTGTGTCAGACATTGTTCTAGGCACGGAGGGGATACAGCAGTGGCCAGACAATGAAGAATCCTTGCCCACGTGGATCTGCGTTCTACCTGTAGGGGAGGGGATGGCCGTGAACGCCTCACTGAAGAGCTTAGAAACGGGGCGGAGAATGAAGAGGGGCAGGCGGCTCAGGAGTGCTGGGGCTTGTGGTTTTAGAATGAAGCAAGCGGAGACTGTGGAGCACGAGACCGACAGATTCCGTCTGGAATCTGGGCTTTGACACCTGCGAGCTGTGTGACCTCTGAGTTTCTGCGATCAGCTGGTCTGAACCTTACTTTTCTCATCTGTAATGTGGGGCTAGTAATAAACACTCACACAGGGATAACACGAAAAAGACAATATAATGTACATACCTAATCAGGGTTTCATGAGTGTTAGCCCTTACGAGTATTAAGTGCCTGTAATGGGATGGCCGAGCTGAAGGAGGCGTGACTGATTACAGTTGGGAAAAGGTTATTGTCCCTGTGGCCTTTCTTTTTTCCAGTAATTCTATTCTGTGCACCAAGAAAGCGGCAGGAGCGCAGGTGAACTCTTGCAGGCTGAGTTAAGACTAGGGAAGGTTTGGATACTGATTTGGTCTGTGGACATAGGTTGGAGTTAGAGAATTATCAATATTTTGCATTCTGTTTTTAAAATTATTTTCAGCATGCTTTGTGTTCATCCAGAATAGTCGACAGCAAGCCTGGTGGGGAGGCTGGGACTGCCCGCTTGACAAACGGGAAAACAGGCACAGGATGTGAGTGCCCAGCCAAGGTCACCTCCAGTCTCCAGAGGAGATCTCCTGCCGGCCTGGCGATGAGTCATGCTGGCGTGTTGCTCCCGGGGTGAAATCACAAAGGAAGGAAGGCTTGGATTTATTGCAGGCAGCACGGGAAGTTTCCTGTTCTTGAGAAATCTTAGAAAAGGTAAACTCCTCCACCTGAGGGGCCTCACTGAATAGCACCCAAACCCCTAAAAGGTACAGTGCCTGATCTGAGATGAGGGAGGGGCCTTTGGCACATGCAGACAAGCCCTGAACAAAGGAGACAGCAAGAAGAAGAAAAGAGGAAGAGAGTAGTGGCTGAGAGGTCAATAGGCTTGGTGGCTCTGCCACTTAGCAGCTTGGTCAGGTCATAGAACCTCTCTGAGCCTCAGTTTCCTCACTTGTCAGGTGGGACCATAACAGTGCCTGCCTGACCGGGCTGTTGGGAGAGTGAAGTAAAAGGCTTGTGCCGAGTGTTCAGCACAGTGCCTTGCACGCAGCCCACGCTTACTGACATTGGCTGTTGACAGTGGAGAGGAAAAGGGCAGAGAAGTGGGCAAGGCCCGAGGGCCCAGGGCACTCCGCAGCCTCCGACGCCGCACCGCTCAGATGGGGTCTCGATGAAGCTCCGTCCACCTGAGGCTTCCAGAGTCCATCATACAGGAGATGTGATCTTGGCCCTCTAGGAGTTTATGCTGGGTCCAGCAAAGCAGGCCAAACATCCGACGTCCTTCCGTCCTCGCTCACCCTCTCTGGCATCATGGTTCAGTGGGCACGGTGGGCCTGGGAGGGGCCCCCCTCCCCCACCTTAACCTTTGTCTCTCTGGCTGAGACCCATTATGCCTCCCATCTCTGTTGACTCCATATAATGAAAATAATTGAGCCTGTCTCCACCGATAACTGTCTAGAAACAATCAGGCCCTGCCCCAGTCATCTGCCTCTGACTGAACACACCCGGCCTGCTGCGCCTGGCCTGCCGGAGCCAGGTTCCTGAATCCAAGCAGCGAGAACCCATGTGCTAGATGCACGCTTCACAGTGAAGACACGAACCACCCAGGGTGGCTGGTGCCCTAGTGGACGCCTTGTGGTTTGCTAAAGGGTGTCAAATGGTTCTGGGACCAAGGTACAGAAACTGAAAGCACCTCTAAGCAAAATGTTAATGATTGTGTGTTTGAATCTTGAATCTGCCTTTCGTTGTTAGCCTGCCTTCCTTGACACTCCCTGCCCCTGTTTTAAGTGGAAGATTTCATTACAGAAACATAACAGGGCTTAAGAGTTGCATGTGCTTGGGTACTGCGGCTCTGTATTTTTCTGATTTCTGTATAAATTGCCCAAAGAGCAGACCTCATAGCTATAAGAACAGCACCTCCCAGCGTGAGCAAGAAGGGCAGGGTTGTCAATTAGAGGAAACTTATTTAATTTAATTATTCCAGTCCAAAGCCCCCATTTATGCTTGTATATTTTGTTAAGATATTGTAACAGTCTTAAATAAAAAAAAGAGTTTAAACCACTGATAATCTTCTGTCTCTGAAACGAACCCTGCTCTTTTGCCAAGGGTCCATTCTCAGCTGTGTCATTGCACATATGCACATATGTTCACGTGGTATGGACTCCCACGATGGGCCTGGATTGTGTGAAACCTCGTACGTATTTTTCACCAAATCCTTGCAATCACTCTAGAAGAAAGGAATTATTAATCCCCCTTACTCTGATGAAGAAACCAAGGCTCTGAGAGGTCATGCGGTCATAGTTGGCAGACCTGAAACCATCCAACATCTGCAGCTTTGTGGTCGGTGTGATTTTGTGTCTGTTTTTCACCCAACCTTGTAGATATTTTCCTATGTTTCTCTGAAGTCTTCCTAATTACTGTTTAAAATGGGAACATAGGATTCCCTGAACCATCATTTGTACAAACATTTTCTCCTTTTGGGCATTTGCATTCTTCTCATTTATTTTATTTTATTTTATTTTATTTTTGAGGCAGGGTCTTGATCTGTTGCCAGGGCTAGAGGGCAGTGGCATCATCAAAGCTCACAGCAACCTCAAATGCCTGGGCTCAAGCAATTCTCCTGCCTCAGCCTCCCCAGTAGCTGGGACTACCAGGCACATGCCACCACAGCTGGCTAATTTTTAAATTTTTTGTAGAGCCAGTGTATCTCTGTTGGCCAGGCTGGTCTCTGACTCCTGGGCTCAAGTGATCCTCCCGTCTCAGCCTTCCAAAGTGCTAGGATTTTAGGTGTGAGCCACCATGCCTGGCCTGTTCTCAGTTTTTCACTGTCATGGACAAGTTTTTGATTGCCCTTCAGGGAGATGCTTAACATAGTGACTGCCACACTAGAAAAAAAACTTTTTTTGTTGGGGCCACAGTGTTTTGTCATGAAAATAGAATAAAAACTTCAAAAACAAATGATTCTTTCTAATTTAATGAAAAAAATTTTTTTAATTGTTTTCCGTGTTTTTTCAATAAAAAAAATACAAAAACTTGAAAATCAGTAATGTAAAAAATAACGTGAAAACTTGAAAAATAGTTCATAAGGGTAAGGTGTTTTTCTTATCAGGCTTAAGTGTAACTTAAATAGAAAAAATTTATTGACTTCTATACATTTAATCCACATTTTTAGAATAACATTTTCAATATTAGTTGTAACAATAGGAAAATCGAGTAAGATTTTCATGAATCAATTGCAGGGTTTTGCCCAGGTTTTGCTTCGTGAGGCCCCAGGCTCGGAACTAGCGTAAGTTAAACACAACTCACATGGCAGTTAATGTGTTAAATGCAGAAGCAAAGGCGGAGCGGCTCAGTGGTTCCGAGCACAGGCTTTGCAATCAAATAAAATTGGCTTGGAAAATCAGCTCTGCTACCTCCTAGCAACGTGACCTTACGCAAGTTACTTAATCTCTCTTTATCTCAGTTTCCTCTTCTGTAAAATGGGAATAATAATGTCTACCTCACAGGGTATGTTGTGAGGCTTACGTGAGATGATACAGGCAAAGACTTGCGCCACACGTGTTGAGCACATTTTAGGCACTAGATACTAGGCACAGAGCCCTGGGGTTGCTGGACTGGATCCACAGATGTGTTTAATTTGGCCTGCATAGTGCTAAGTTTTTAAAAATCAAATTGCCAACATTTAAAAATTGGCAGTTTTACTTTAAAATGCACATCTCTGGACTCTCTTGAAACATCGGAATGTCTGGCAACACGCGGTGGGACAGTTTGGAGCTGAGTAGCAACTGCCGCCTTTTAGATGTGGCATGAACTCCCAGGTCTTCTGTCTTAGGCTGGGTTGCCAGGAGCAGACCCTGAAACAAGCAGAACTTAATAAGGGAGTGGGAGAATGAGGGCGGGGAAAAGAGAAGAAACCAAGCAAGAGTGCAATTTCCTGCAAAGCCCTTTGGAGGGTAGCTTCAAGCTGAGCCTGCAGGGAACTGCAGGCATTGGCTTGGCCTGAGGCAAGGTCACTGAGGTCTACTGAGCTGGTGGCGGCAGGAAGCAGAGTACCCTGAAGTTCAGAGGAGCTCACACCTGGCAGAGGGTCTGGGTAAGGCACCTCCTTCACTCAGTTTTCCATTAGGCCCTTGAGTTTGCAACCCCTGTGCTATTTGATCATTATTTCCACTGTGTAAATCAGGTCCGAGTGACAGCAGCTGTCTGCTTGGACGAGGGTGGTAGGGAAGCAACAACCCTCTTGAGGTAGACAGGAGAGGCAGTGTTATCTCCATTTTCCAGAGAAGGAAACCGAGTCTCCGAGAGGTCAAGAGCAAGTGCAGCTGCGAAGTGGCAAGGTAAGAGGTGAGAATGTTGGCATTTGGCCTCCTGCCGCCTTTTCTGCGGTCAATCTAGCATCTCTCTCTCTCATCCAGACCACTTTTCCCCTGTACACGGTGATGCTCCCTAAGTAAACCTTCCGTGCAAATGCAGATTAAATACAGATGTTACAACAGGGTTAGCCCACATAGCTGAACTCTTTCTAGAGAAAGGCAGAGTAGTTTGCAGAGAAAACCAGAACTTGGTTGCTGAAAACTTCCCAGGTAGAGGGTGAATATTTTGTTTGGTGGGTCAGGATGGAGACGGTGGTTGAAGTTTCTCCCTTAAATGTTCAAGATTTAAAGAGACCGCTCAGCCTCTTTGCCCAGAGCGGTGAAATGCTGCTAGAAACACCTTTTTGGTGATGGCACATTTTTTCTTTCACAGTAGAAAAACATGAGTCCCTCAAAAGGGCATTTGCAAAAAGCAACGAATTCTCAGGACAACACAGTTTTAAAAGAAAAAAAAAACATTCTGTGAGCTTATCAATATAAAATGCAGATTAAGATTCGTTTATGCGAATGGATCTCTTCGGGGAGGGGAGGAGTTGTTAAAAATGTATGTGTCTTTGCTAATGGAACCACTTCCACCTTCACAATGAAATTAAAAAGGGGGCTTATAAAACCTTTCCTGGAATAACCAGAAAAGGAGTGAGTCCTTGAAAATACAAATTTGTGGTATTATCTTTGCATATTTGCAAAATTCTTTAAGTTCTTGAATAGTCTGTCGTGGACCTAGTCTGCTGTTACATTCATTTAGCATCATCATCATTAATTTATGCCTTTTCTAGCCTATATTTATCTGTGCTCACTCTGAGGCACTAGCCCACTTTGTATTCACTGTGGCCACAAAGCCTTACAGCCCCCCTTGAAATCCACAGGGTTTCTGTGTTCCTCATTCTACAAATACAATATGAGAACAGCTGCCCCTAGAGTTTTGCAACCCTGGGGGCCTCGAGGTTTTTCGATATTTTAATTCCAGCAGTAACAACTGAGCTCTGAAAGATTCCCTAGTGGGAAGTTAGTGGCAGAGGCAGGATTTGAATTCAGGTCTGAATGACCCATAACACGTACCGTTTTGCACTACCCAATTCTGCGTTAAATCAGCCTTCTCTTCGGAGTAAAGCACCCCGTTAGGAAGGCACCTCGAAGATCAAAGTGGTCCTTCTCTGCAAGGTACTTGCAATCTCGGGTGGGGGCGGAGAGTCATCCTTTATTGTACAGAAACATTTATTAGTTTTTAATCCTCATTTTATAGACAAGAAAACTGAATCAAAGAGGTCAAGTGATGTGCTCAAGGTCACCACTATGATGTGACAAGACTTTTATTAGGTGGCTGTTGCTGGAAGCTCTTCGCAGCCGGAGACATTTATGTGGACCACCTCGTGCCTACATACAAGGCAGTGAAGGTCAGGGCTGCCCTTCAAGGTCACCCAGAGGCCAAGGTGGCCAGTGCTTCAAGTGCTCAGTGCTCTTGAAGTGAGCGGAGATTCTAAAGCAGATTATCCCTGAAAACGTGCCTCTAGGGCCTGGGTCCGTGGCACTGTGGCCAGCAGAACTCACAGGCTAACGCCCCTCTCTCTCCACGTGGGGAAGGGTCCCTGTAAGAGAGGTGGGTGAGTGAGGCAGTTCTGTATTTGGGCTTTAGGGTCACCTGGCCTGGGTGTTAATCCTGGCCTCTGCCACATTGGCTATGTGACCTAGGGTATGTTATTTCAGCTTTCCGTGCCTCTGATTTCATATTCGCAAAATGGAGATGAGACTAGTACTTTCCTCACAGAGATTCGGGGAGTATTAAACACAGGATTTCGGGACAGCACTTACCAGGGCCAGGGACCGTTTTCTAAAACAACCACAAAATCCAGCTGGATGGACTTTAAACATCAGGTCCCACCTCCTTACTTTTATAATTAATTGATTTAATTAAATGACAATAAATAATCACTAATAGCAACAGCTAACATGTGCAGGCACGGTGCCAAGTACTTTTTGTTTTTAAGTTGTTTAAAAATGTGAAGGTACGAGAGGAATGTGTCTTCCTCCTACCCTGTATTAGTCAGGGTTCTCCAGAGAAACAGAACCGATAGGCTATATATAGAGGTACATAGAAAGATTTATTATGAGAGATTGGCTCACGATACAATGAGGCTTAGAAGTCCCATAATCTGCCATCTGCTAGCTGGAGAACCAGGAAAGCCTGTGGTGTTAGTTCCATTCCAAACCCAAAGGCCTGAGAACCAGGGGAGTGGATGGTGTAAGTCCCAGTCCAAGCCTGAAGGACCAAAAACCAGGAGTGCAGAGTGTCCCAAGACAGGAGAAGATCGATAGCTCAGGATTTGCCCTTGCTCTGCCTGTCCTGTTTGGGCCCTCAGTGGATCGGATGATGCCTGCCCACATCGGTGAGGGTGGAACTCCTCTACCCAGTCTACGGATTCAGATGCTGATCTTGGCCGGCTGGGTGTGGTGGCTCAGGACTGTAATCCTAGCACTCTGAGAGGCTGAGGTGGGAGGATCCCTTGAGCTCAGGAGTTCAAGACCAGCCTGAGCAAGAGTGAGACCCCATCTCTACAAAAAAAAAAAAATCAAATGCTGATCTTTTCCACAAGCATCCTCACAGACACGCTCAGAAATAGTGTTTTACCAGCTACCTGGGCATCCCTTTGCACAGTCGACACACAAAATTAACCGTCCCACACCTCCAGTTCTCTCCACAGGAGCAGCCATTGTTACCAGCACTCTGTGCGTCTTTCCAGATAGCCTCCATGCAGACATCTATGTAAGTATCTTTCTACCCCTTCCACTTTAACCATGAGGAAGCCGGGGCTCAGAGAGGCCACACAGTGAATCGTACTAATAGTTGCTGTTCTGGGTGGGCCACTGCTCTGGGACTGTGTGATTTTGAATCCTTGATACAACCCTACAGCATGAGGCTTATTGTGTAGAATAAATGCTCCAGGCCTTAGTTTACCCCAGTGGTTTGAGCATTAAATGAGATAATCCACACAGAGGGACTTATCAGATCCTGGTATATCATAATTGCTCCGTGGATGAGAGTTGCAGGGGAGGATAAAGGTTTCGTGGGGCTTCCACACCTTGGGGGCCATCTTTAAGATAAATAATACAAGATTATGAATCAAATATTAGGAATATAAGTGAATGTTTATTTAGAGCGAGAAAAGAGCTCCAACAGTTTACACATTTTAAAAGCCAACAAACATCACAAACACTACAAACTCCAAAACAATAATAACAGAAGATTTTTATTAATTAACTTCCTGACGCACCCCCGTAGTACTTTTTATTCCTACATTTTCTCGGCTTCATACTCTGATCACTTCTTCATAGGATAACGATTTTCTAAAATGACTTTCCGCAGAGAGAATGAAAGATAATTCAGCCTTTTCTCTAGCATGAATGATCAAAATTTGTTTTTTATTATAGTTTATATGCAAAAAATGAACAAATTCACACATAGACACAGGCACCATTTATAGTATTACTACATGTTGGTGTCTCACGGTGGAATTTTGGTAAGGTCAGTATTGTGTGATTCCCACCAAAAGTGATAGAAGGACCCGTGGTGCATTACAATTGTACGCATGTGTTACGCAGTACATTTCTGACAGAAGAGAACTTCCGTCTTGACCGGGGGAACTGAAAGCACGTGATTTTGCAGGTCTAATAACTGGAAGCATTTCTCACAGGCCAGCGTCTGACTCTACACATTTTAAGATTTCCTCCTTCCTCCCCGCCACATCCTTCAGCGTCCGGCGCTGCAGGATATGCTCGTATGGTGATACAAATGCCGCTGTGGCAGCAGGAACTGGTTGGGGGGCACTTGGCACAGGAGTGTTCCTGGGAGCTGCCCCCACACTGGGAGGATAGGCAATAGCTCAGCTGTCTGTGGAGTGGCCTGCAAACCACAGAAATATAACCTGCTAAACTCAAACTCAGCGTGCCTGCCACTAACTCACTCTTGCGTGTGTGCATTCCCTGAGTGCCCACGGCCACAGCGGGAAGGGAGGAGGGAGGGGGGAGTGGAGAGAGACAGTGGTCTTTCCAGTTGTGCTTAAAAGGCTTGACTTTCGCAAATGTTAGAGAAACCTAAGACCATGGAATACATTTCTTTTCAGAGCCCTGGACCTTGAAGCTTCAGCTCTGTTACCTTCACAGTGAACCTGGTGGGCTGTTGTTAATACTCACAGTTGAGGGCAGTGTCATTTGGAAGACAGCCATGGAGCCCACTCAGGAGCTGCACGAGTGTTGGCAAGTTAATGCTCTCCGTAGACCTCGCTTCTTCAGAGGTAAGCACAACACTGTTAATGGTCTCTACCTCTCTGGGAACGTAGACTCCATGAGGGCAGGCACTGGTCTGACTGCTTGTTGCCTGTGTCCTTGGTGTTTAGATCACATAGTCCACACTCATCATATGGCACGCGAGGTGTTGGGTGGCTAGCCTGACGCTCTCAGAGAAAAGGAAACCGAGGCACAGGGAGCTTATGTGCCTTGGCTTGAAGCCAGGTGTGTCCAGCTCTAAACTCCCTTTTCTGTACAACACGCTGCATCTAGTAAGCCCCAGGGGAGACCCTGGGTCTCTGGGCCTCCTTTCGTTCCCACTGACTCTCCCTTGTAAGCTGAACAAGAAAGGGAAGCTTAACTCACTCCTGAGCTCCTGAGATAATCGTCTGAGTTTTCCCTCCCTTATGGACGTGAGCTGGGGTCCTGGGTACCAGCCCCGGCATTCACTCTGATCCGTGGAATCCACTGTTCCAGAGGCTCCCTGCCTTCTCCCCTTCCCCAGCCTGGGTCCCTGGGAATGGGGTGAGGTAGGGGACAGGTGGAAGAACAAAGGTGAATGGTTTTGAGCCAAAAAATAGTGAGCCTGAAAAACAAGTTTGGACCACAAATGCCTTTGGGGCTTGTGGAGCTCAGCAGGGCAGCCCTCGGAATTACTGACGTTCCTGCCGCAACTCCAGGAGGCTGCTGGCTCGCAAGCCAGGCCCCCTGCCCTTCACGGCTCCACTTAATTCTGACGGGGCTCTGAGCGAAGCGAGGTGTCACCCTGGATCCCAGAACCATGGAGATGAGGTCAGAGGGCCGCCACAGTCAGTGGTCATCTTGTCACTATGTGGCAGGTGCCGTGGTGCAGGGAAGCAGGTGGCTGTAGGCTCACAGAACAGGTGACCCAACCCCAGCTGGCCCCTTAGACTGAGCACACCTCTGTGCCCTGCTTCTCTGCCTGGTGCAGGTTTCCAGTCAGCCCCAAGCCGGCTTCCACCTCTGTTTCTTTTCCTTAGAAGCTGCCCTGATGGGGCGGGTCTGGGCCCGGACGCCAGGGAGCACCAGGAAAGGCTGAGGGTGCTCGCTTCCCCCCGGCCCCCGCACCCAACACCCCGGTCGTTTAGCAACACGACTGGGATGTTGAAGCCTCTGCTTCCAGCCCGATTCTCCCTTGAGCCCTGGGATAATGTTTATATACAAATGCTGGCTCTGATCTCCACCCAGGAAAACACCAGCTGCTTTTGAAAATCTTTTTGCCTGTGATAGAAAGCAGAGCGGCTGGGCCTCGTGCAGGCCCCCTCGAGCTTCTCTGGAGAGTGTTAGGGAATAGCAAGTGTGTTTTATTTATATTTTTCAAAGTCATCCCAGGGCTGTGTCCAGGCAACTGAAGGCTTGTCAAAGAGCCGAATGTCTAATTCCAT
>RJWJ010025439.1:0-23857 GCA_004363605.1 Indri indri
GTATTGCTTACTGTTATAACAAATTGACTCCAAAACAAAATAGCTTCAAAAGGAGTTTTATATAAATGATCCTCATTGGGAGTTTAGGTAAGTCTTCAGGGGTCGCTGATTAATATAAAAACAAAAATATTTTCAACCAATGTTTTTCAAGGTTGTTTTATACTATAACCCAGAATAAAGGGTGATGCCTAGAGGAGGGGAGCCAAGATAGCTGGGTAGAGACATCACTTGCCTAACCATCCCGCGTAGAAGGTAGGGTTTCAGATAAAGGAGAGGGGAGAGAAGACGCAGTTTAGGTGTAGATCATAGAGAGAAATGCTAGAGCCTGCCAGGGACCTCACAGAGGAAAACTGTGAAGCAGAGAAGGAAGAAGATACAGGAAAAAAGACACTGGTGAGGATCAAACCCAGAGAGGCTCAGAGCCCAGTGAAGGGGTGTGGTGGGGTCCTTTTGCCCTCCCACACTCCTTTGGTGACCAGCAGGCTACCAAATTTCTTGGAAGCTTTTCCACCCCCATGAGTCCAAGCGCGGTGGCAAACACGGAATAGTGGGGAGAACGTATGTGATCCCGGAGCTTAGACATTCCACGTGGGTTTCCCCTCCAAGGAGGTTGATGAGAGGGGTTGGAGAGCCGACTTTCCTCCATTCAGATGCTTTTCCTGCCCCACCCTCATCCAATGCAACCAGAAAAGCAGTTTGAGATGAGAATTTGGCCAGCAACCTCCTCTCCCCAGCGGGCTCATGTTACAGGTTGAGGTTTCCACAGAAAGTAGGACCCTCACTTTTCCCCTTGGGGACCTGCAGTGGACCCAGGGTGCGTATTCTGGGAGGTCCCTGACGGCCGGAGTTTTGTAGAGATGCACACCAGTGGGTCAGACATGCATGCTAGATCCTGCGCCCCCAGGACTCAAGTGGGTTGCTGGGGGACACAGGGGGAGGTATAAGAGCTAGGCTCAGGGGTAGGGGAGCCCACATGGACACAACCGATGGGAGAATACTGTGGGGGTTCCAAGACATGCCAGTCTCGGAAAGAGCCCAATCCCCCCAAGGAAAGCCACACTGTTGAATTAGGGTGTTTCCTTCTGTGGGCAAGATCCCAGCTGGGGCAGCCCTAGCAACCATTTAGGCCCCCTCCCTATGACCAGCCCTCCCAGTCTGGAGACCTGCCTTGGCTTTCCTCCCAGCAGCTCCCCCTAGTGGCCTAGAAAACAACCTCTGAGCCCTGCCAAGGCTTTGCAAAGCCTTCCAGGCTCTCCCAACCTAATCACACTCTGCTTGGCTCCTCCACTTACCTCTGCTGCTGTGGTGGACATCAGGCAAGACCCTGGGAGCTACACGGCACCTCCCAAAGCCTGGGGCACTCAAGTGTTCCACCTGAGGGACTAGACTTACCACCAGCACACACACACACACACACACACACACACACACACAAAAACATCTGGTTAGTTTGCTCTTTCCTGCAAGTATCAACAACTGACAGGGAGAACAACTTTATATAGCTCATTACAGCCATCTGTCAACTCAATCAAATAGGGTGTGGCTGATTCTTACAAGTACCACTCGCCATTTCCAAGATTAAGCTGGGAGACCCAATACAATTCACACTACTGGGAAAAGGTGAAGACATCAGGATAGAGGTAACCCAAGGGGACACTGTCTTTTAGAGGAGAAATAAAAGTTAGAGGCAGCTCAATCTGTGAGGTATCTCCCTCTTCCAGTGCAGACCTCTGGGCTGATTGGGGAGCTGCTCAGAGTCTTTGCAGAGACATTCCACTAGACAACAGGTGCAGCAGAGATCTGGTGCTGCCAATCCTAGGCTTCTGCAACTGATGACATCCTGATCATTATGGTGCATGGAGCCAGATCTGCTCAGGACCCAGCCATCCAACAGTAACCTTAGCATCACGACTGCTAGGCTGGGGAGGGAACAGATGACCCCCCATGCTGAGCCTCAGATGACACAGGCACCACTTGAGAAGTTTTGGGCAACTGCCTCAGTGGGTTCTAGGTGTCGGAGGAGAACCTTGGCTGACCAGTAGCTCCAGACCACCTACATGGAGCCTTGGCCACTGAAAGAAATCCTTGCCTTTGTGACTGGGCATCCACAGTCCCCATACTGGTGGTATAACCCCCATATGGGTGGCTCTACTCCTCAGATCCTCAGAGCCAGCTCTGAAGCGCTCACTGTGCCCAAGTCCAAGGCTCTCCCCTTCTAGCTCCATGATCCCCACCAGGCCTGCGACTCAACCTCAGAAACTCCATAGTTGTGCCTGGACCTGAAGACTACTGAGTTCCCTTTTCAATGAATAATTCCTGCTGATCCAGTTAAACCAGATAAAAATTAGGAATCAATTTCCACTTTCGTTTTTACTCAAGAACATTTCTTCTTAGGAAACAGAAAGGGCTATTCCATTCATAGTAGATTGGTGAAGATAAAAACAATGGTGAAGTGTGAATGTGTACCTGATTGAAAGGAGAGCAAAAAAAATATCTAAATATGTAGAAAACATTTGCGTTCTAATGCTCTTTGCAACACTATTCACAATAATCAAGACATAGGAACAACCTAAACATCCATTGACATCAAGAAAGAAAAGGTGGTATATACACACTCAATGGGATATTATTCAGCCTTAAAACAGAAGGAAATTCTGCCACTTGCAAAAACGTAGATGAATGTGAAGGACGTTAAGCTAAGTGAAATAAGCTGGACACAGAAGGACAAATATTGCATGATCCTACTTGTGTGAGGAATGTAAAATAGTCAAACTCATAGAAGCAGAGAGTAGAGAGGTGGTCGTTAGGCTCTGGAAGAAGGTAGACGTGAGGAAATATCAGTCAGTCCTAGAAATCTACTCTATAGTATAGTGCCTATAGTTAATAGTACAGTACTATACACTTAAAATTTTGCTTAGGAATTTTTTTTATTGATCCTATCACACACATGAAAATAAAAAGTAAAGAGGGTAGGAGGAAAAAAATAGATATAAAAGAGTATGTCATTCAAGGATATCATGGATCATGCAAAATATTTCATATACAAGATCATGTAGATGACAAATGGAAAAATGATGATTCCTAATATAGTGGACTCAGCTCAAAAAATGAATACTTATAATGTTCTTACCAAAAACATGAGTTGGCAGAGGTATTCAAGATTGTGTAGAATTATGTGTTTTGAGGTGTGACAACAGATAAAAATGCTAATAATAACTAAAATAATAGAAGTGTATGCATTTCAGAATACATTTACATGTACTATCCCACCCTGGCTTCAAACTACAATCTTTTATATTAGGACAAGTATTATCACAATTTTAGAAGTAAAGAACTCATAGCCCCAGTCAAACCATAACTGATGAGTTCAAGAATTCAACTCTGTGGTTTTTCCTTTATATCCTTTCTAGCATCACCTCTTAGAAGAGCAAGTCATGGGTGAAATCATTCATTTACTTCTGGGAGTCAGCTGTGGTGTGGGAAGACTGTGTGCAACACTAATAGCCTGATTCCTCAAGCCAATAATCCCTAAAGCTAGTTCATATAATTTACTTGCCCAGATTTAAACTGCATTATATGCATCCTCTCACTTTATGGTCCTGGTTAAAGTAATCTGCAGTATACAGCCATGGTCCCCCAGAACTTGACCAGAATTATGTCCTTGCTGCTTTTTCTTGTTTTAGCAGAATTTTGACTATTTTCTCTTACATTGTTTCATATTTACTTCAGTTCTACTCTGTACCTAGAACAAAAATATTCTCCCTAATCCCTCCATCTATTGATATTTATTGGAGATTTATTGCTTCTATGTTTTCAAGCCATAGAAATAGCATAAAAACTGAAAACCTCATCTCAGTCCTTATCTCCTTAGGAAAGTATTATGTGTTTAAAGAACTGGCTTACTGTAATTGTTCTGACTATACCTCAAAGGAAAAGGACTGCCGTGTCAGGAATTGTTCCATTGAAAGACTCGGCTTGATTTAAATGCCCCCTTTCAGCCATTTTGTGGTGAAATGAATTGAATTATCCAAAATTGACCATGGGAGCTGATCCTGGATTTCCTGGCCAATGAGGCAGCTCACAGTTGGGAGCAACACCCACCCCCGCCCTGTTCTTTCACCAGAAAGGGCCGCACCCAATCTCAGCTTCCCACAGGACAAGCTGCTGCCTTTCCTTGACGAGAAAAGATACAACATCTCATGGGCTCCAAGCTCTTTCTCATGGGTGCTGTGTAGCTGGTATTCCCAGATAAATTCTATGAAGGGCTAGTATCAAAATTCTAGACTACCTGAGGCCAAGTTGCCTTTGTTTTTCCCACTTACAATACTATTTTCCCATCCATAAAATGAAGAAGAAAGGGAAGGAGATGTCCCTCCACTAGAACATAAACCATTCTTTGTGTCCATGAGCATCCCAGGCCCTGAAAAGACTCTGCGTGGAAAGACCAGGAAAATTTGGGCTTTCTCTTCCTTTGCTGACCTGGCCTTGCAAATAGTACTTGCTAAATTTACCCAGAATACTGCCTGATAGAAGAAAGTTTAGATAACCAGAAGAAACCTATTTTGCACAACAAAATACTTTACAAACTCTTACTTCTAAATCATAGGTAAATGATCATGTAGCATATCCAGGCACAGAGTAAGTGACTAAGAAGCAATTTGTACTAAATGTTATGGTTCTCACCTTCCAACCAGTATATCGTTACCAGTATAAGGATAAAACTAGCAATACTCATCATTTCTCTCTAAGCTACCAATTCCTTTTATTTCCCTAGCAACTCTGTAATAGTGGCTTAATTAATTGGAAATAACTACTTTCACTTAAGAAAACTTTATAGATGTTCTTGAAAAATTCCTTGTTCAAATTGTATACCCTTCTATTAGTTTTCAATGGGACATTTAAGCACCAATTGAGAAATATTTTCTACAAATGCTTTTATAAAAAATGTATGCCATCATTTCCATCCAAAGAACATACTTCCTATTATTTAAGAATACATATTTCAACTTTTTATCATTATTACTATTACTACAATAATAACATGATTGTGCAAATTTATTTACTTTATTGTTTAGGTGTTTTCCTGTTATATTTGCTATATTAGATTCTAATTTGTGAAACAAAATATTATCAAAATATTAAAAAAAAGAGCTAGAACTGAATTTATAGTTTATAATATATTAATGATACTATCTTTTAGTACTCTGAAATTCACCATGAATTTTTCATTACTAGTTCATTTAGAAAATGTAATTTCCCTTTATATGCATTTTTATATTGTCTAACTACAAAAACAGGAAAATGTAACTGGTTATCTCTGAGTAGTGGGATTATAGGTGACTTTTATTTTCTTTTTATTGATAGTCTACAGTTTCTAATTATTTTAAATAACTATTTATTATTCAAGAACATAAAAAATGATTTACAATTCCAAAGGTGGCATCAGAACAGTTTTGAAAAGGATAAAGACTTTTCCATTAGTCATTATTAAACACTTTACCGGCAAAATACTGTCTGACTCAGGGTCTCTGGGAGGAGAGCTATACAGAAGATTTAAGAAGTAAGGTATACCAGATGACTTATCTTTTTTTTTTTTTTTTTTTATTTTAAAAAAGAAAAGGCAATCATTTCGATTTACATGATTTTAATTTTCTCTTTTAGGTACTCACCAAGTACATTCATTACTTTATCACTTTTTAATATTCTAATTCTAAAATTACCCTGCTCTTTTTACTAGACAGGACTATCTTTATGACACCCATTATGACATCCAGGTCTTTGTAAAATAGCTCATATATAACTACAACTCGTTGCTTTCTGTGTGGCAGGAACAGTATTTCTGTTTGTCAAAAGTACAAAGAAATTTAAGTTTAGCCCAGTTTTAAGGTAAAGAAATTAGGGCAGGTGTAATTACAATAATTTGTCCAAGGTCACTTACAAGTAAGCAACAGAATCAAAATTCAAATTTCATTTATTTTCTTTGTCCCGCTCCAGGGAATACCATTCACCTGATAGCCTAAAGGAAATGGCACCCTCATTCCATCAAACATTATTGCCCTCTGCTCTGACTGTGAAATTGCTATAAATTCCTTCTCAATATGCCAGGTTGCCTCCCAATCACAGACAGCCAAATGTGGCAAATGGTTTGGCCTTGGAGCATACTGCTAAGTGCACGGTAACCACAGACTTACCCACTGCCTCTGTGAATTCATCAGTGAACAGACAGCTGCATATTGTTGCCATGAGAGAGGAAGGTACTGATTTCAGGGTGCATTGTCATTGTTCTCTTTGAGTGACTCAGAAAAATAACACAAAAATGAGAAAGCTGGCCTGTCTCTGAATTCAGGTTTATACAAATTTATTTTAGAAAAGCCACAATCAATAAAAGTCTTAACATTCATATTTCACCAGCCACTGGCAGATTGTAAGGTTAGTTCACCTCTGCTGACTGTGTTTATGTGAGAGGCTAAATTCCCTGACTTCAAACTATCCAGGATGCTGGGGCTGTATGTCTAGACTCCAAAGAAATTTTCTTTTACTTTGATAAAGTGAGTTTTCTAAACACTCTTTAATAGCTGAGTAACCTCTCTTGTTTTAGAGAGAAAGTGCCAGTGTTTAATATCCCCACAGAATTCTCCCATTGGCTTAAATGACGATCTGTTATCTCCTTCAGATGACACTCAGTAATATGGTGGGCGTGGGGAGATAGAGAAAAAAAGTAAAGCCTCAACTAAAAGTACTGACTGCTTTGTGAGTATTTACAGAAAAAACAATTGTTTCAGGAGGTAACATGAGATGAAAAAGAATAAAATATACATAAACAGCAGCTTAATACTGCTTTTACAGTTCTCTGAACAAATATATTTCAGTCTAAGAATTTTATTTCCAAAGAGTATGTTCTAAGGCCAGGTACCATGATTCACACCTATAATCCTAGCACTTTGGGAAGCCGAGGCAGGAGGATCACTTGAGGCCAGGAGTTCAAGACCAGCCTGAGCAACAAAGACAGAACTCGTCTCTACAAATAATTTTAAAAATGAGCACGGTGTGGTGGTGCATGCCTGTAGTCCCAGCTATTCAGGAGGCCTAGTCAGGAGGATTGCTTGAACCCAGGAGCTTGAGGTTGCAGTGAGCTATGAGGACACCACTGCACTACAGCATGGGCAACAGAGCGAGACCCCATTTCAAAATATATATATTTTTTAAATACTGCCATCTTTTCTTCTTACTAATGTGTTGCACTACACATAATGAAATTACATTGGACTAAGACTTTGTAATGTTAATTAATTCTAAGAGATATTAATAGCTCTTGATTACTTTTTATATTCAAAAGATTTTTTCATCATGTATTATAGAAATAATGCAAATAGCAATATCAGTAAAATGAGTTTTAAATATTGTTTGAAAAAATACAATTTTTCTCACTACTATTAATTGTTTTCATTAAACAGAATTTATATTTACCTATTGTGGCAGGGGGCTTACTTAGAATCATAACAGAGATGGTAAATAATCTGGAACAAAAAATATTTAATATAAAAGAAGTGGTGGGAAGAAAGTGGCTACTTTGAGCATTCTTCACATTGTTAGGTTTCATGGGAAAAGAAAAAGGGATTAGACTAAATTTCAATGCACCCAACATCTAGCAACTTTAATTATTCTAGAGAAATTTGGGAGAGAAGGGGACTAGCTGGTATTGAAAGCAACAAGTGAGCAAAAGATCTTACTTTAGAGAGACAATCGTTAATTGGCATTGGTGTGGTCCTGAGTCACGTTACTGTTTCTTTTATGCATGTTCTTCACTTGCTTCCCCTACTCAAAGGTATAGTCCTAGACTTCAATACACTGCACTCTCCAATTCAGCTTAAGACTTCCCATAACAAAAGTTAACTATATACCACCATGCCAGCATGTTTTTCTGTACAGGTACCCTCAACCTCACAAGTTGTCCATTTGGAAAAGGTCAAAATATATCTAGATCAATTTCCTTCTACTATGTCCACTTAGCTCAATAATGTGTCCTGCGTTTTTTCCAAATCAAACTTTAGAAAGAAAAATGGTTCTTACCATAGCCTAGAAAAGAAATTTTACTGCTCCAAGCAGACTCTCATATTTAGGTTTATTAAGGAAAGATTCAGGTTCGGTTTTTGTGCTCCAAAAACTCCAACAGTTCGAGTCGGCCCCCAAAATGTCTCACTTTGCTCTGTGCTTGTCCCATAGGAATATTGGACCACTGTTAAAGAAAAAAAAAAAGTTCCACAGCATTTAAAGCATGGTAAGGCTAGCTTTATTCGGGACCGTCATGATAGACATAGGGCCCATGGCAATGGGATTTTTCAGTGGGGAGAGAGATTGTGCTCAACTCCAAATACGGCGTGGGCAAATGGGAATTTGGAGACAAGGAGAAGGGTGTGTTGGGGTGGGGGTTTTCAGCAGATGGAAAATTATTAAGAAACATCAGGGGTAAGGGGGATTCTGGTTAAACCGATCCAACAGGATTCTTGCTGAAGACAGGCCAGACATGATCTGACATCACCTAGAGGATGGTGGAGAATGAGGAACCCAATTAGATATCAAGATTGGGGGGTTCTTGCTAAACTCACTTAGCAAGGTTCTTGCTAAAATTGGATTTTACAAGGAAGTGCACTGGATTTTACTAGAAAGTGAATGTAGGAGAAGGCTCAGAGCCTGACTAAAGTTTGGTCAAGCAAAAAATTTTTGTCACCACACAAGTCAGCAAGTATTCAGCTTCTTCCTTCTCACATTCCACAAGTACTGCAATTCAATTCCATTATACTCATGTGACTTGAAGTTACAAAAAGGATAAATGTACAGCAATGACTACTACTGTTTTTAAAGAAATAGTATCTTCTCTCATAAACCTCTTCTCTGCTGTATCTACTGGCTGAAAGTAGTTGCTGGGTAGGAGTCAGAGAACCTGTTGTTGCTCACTGCTGAGCAAGTCCTGCTCATGATGCTTACAGAATGTCTCAGGATAATGTCTTTTATTGTCCCTAGCTTTCAGACTTCAGCCAGTATTCCAGGCTATTTTACTTCAGAGAAAACTAAACTCATTCAAAATGAAACTGGTTTTTAATAATATATTAGGAAGTTTTAAATTGGACCTATCCAGAAGGCTTTATACCTCATATTTCAGAAAAAAAAAAAAAAACAGAGAGAGCTTAGATATAATTTCTTTCATCAAAGACATTAAAATTTAAAAACTAATAGCAATAATGAAGGAGGTAGGCACAGGAAGTCAAAGGAAGCAAATCAATCTTTTCATTGATCTATGTGTAAAATTTTGATTTAATCCCTAAAATAAGGATCACAACTGATGTGGGTATCGTCTACTGGTAAGACCCAGCTCATATCCTTCACACACACACACACACACACACACACACACACACACAATATTTTGGCACCAGACTCCACCTCCGAGACAAAAGAGTCTACAATTGTTCACGTCTGTAAAAAACCTGCAAAGTCAGTCATAAGACAAGATTGAAAAAGTTAAGCTTGTTTAATGGTGAGGTGAGGAGGGGAAGAGAAGAAAAAAAGGTCAGTTGCAACTGAGATATAAGGACATTTATGTTAAGCTAGAATTTAAGATTTAAGATAATATTAGGGAAAAAAAGAATAGAATATTTTTAACTTATGAGACAGTTATCACATCTTAAAGATAATTTAACAATTCTTTAGATTTGGATTTCTTACTTTGATAACATTAAGCATCTGCCAAAGAGAGGAAAACAAGTTGACTATTACTTCAGAAAAAAAATGTCTACCGAAAAGAACAAAAATCATACTAAAATACGCACTGTGCCCAGTGTGTATTAACTTCTTACTAAGTTAAGAAGACTTAGTGAATTGTGTATTTTGAAGAAGGTTATTCTGAGTTCTAGGACTCATTTTAAACATCTATGGGTTTCAATAAACTGATTTTTCTAAAATTAAGATTTTCTTGATGTGCTATAGCTTAGACATTTTAGAAAATCAATCTCTCCCCCCCACCCACTTACACATTTATTGCAAGATGGTGTTATATTCATTTTTACATCTGGGTACCTGGTAATCCCAGACTCCGTGTTAACAGAATGAGGTCCTTAGAAAAGTTAAAAAGATGAAAATAAACACTTTTTGAATAATAAAATGAAATGACAGTCTTTCATTCATTAGCTCATCAAATATTTACTGAGAAACAATTATAAACTGGATATATACTAGGTACTGGTATTTGAATGGTAAATAAAAACAGATATTTTCTACCCCCATGGAACCCAGTTCAGTGAGTAAAACAGTGTTCAGATAATCATACAAAAATAGAAACTATAATTATCACCAGAAAAGAGAGATGAAGTATGCCATTAGAATCTTAATAATAGGATTTGACTTGGTCATAGCCATCATGAAAGACATCACAGAGGAAACAACTGAGCTATGAAATAGAGAAAGTATTAACTAGAGGAATTTGGAGAAAGTTATTCTAACATAAGATCTTCTTGTGTAAAGGTCCTGTCTCAGAAGGGATATAGGGTGTTTAAGGAACTGAAAGCCAATAAAAAGCTAGAGAATATTTTACTGAGGATGGTGATGTTATCAGATGCATATGTCAAAATAAACAATCTTTTTATGATATATGGAAAATTGATTTCATGGGGCAAGATTGGATTAAAAATGATTATTTAAGACGATATTGCAATATTCCAGATGAAGACCTTGGTGGTAGAGAGAGAGAGGGAAACACAACTTGACATACATTTCTGAGGTAAAATTAACTACACTTGATAAAGTATTGATTATTGAGGAGTCTGAGAAATGAAGATATCAAGGAAATCGTGTGTTCTAGCTTATATTTTAAAAAAATGGATGATCCAAAGAAAGATTATATTGTGAATAAAAAGGTCAATCATAATTTCAATTTGAAACATGTTGAGTTTAAAGTAATTTTGCTCAAACTAAGCAGAAATATCAAATACACAATTGACATGCAGATTATGAGATGAGAGTAGAGGGTAGATGCATAGATTTTTTAAAATGAGTGTCATGGATAGGTAATAATTTATATACTGTTAATGCTATAGCTTGATCAATAAAGACCATAGAAAGTTTGGATTTTTGTGAAGGACCAGGAAGGATATTGATCTTTTATTCTCTGTTCCCCTAAACAGAAATATAATCCAGTTTCAAGCACAATCCTCCAGCTCAGTGGAAAAAAATGTAACAGAGCTGAATGAAAAAAAAAATCATAGAATTAAAGAAAGAAGAATCAGATCCTATTGCAAAAATTGTGCACAAAGATTTGAGGCAATAGAGGGAAAAAGAAAGAGGTCACAGGTAAGGAACTTCTTTCTATCTATGAGAGATGGATTTAGATATGGACTGATAGACTCAAAGAAAAATACAAAGCTTTTTGCACCATCTTTAGGTAAGAAAGAGAGGGGAGGAAAATTTTGCCATCAAATAAGACTTACAAATTACATTTTTCTTTCTTATGTCTTCTAGGGTGACAATCTATAGGAAAATTGACCTGAAATGCAGTATGTAAATTAAAGCTTGAATCTAAGCATACCATAGAACTGAGTTTAATTCAAAGCTCATTAGAGAATTAAGCCATTTAGTAGGCCACCCTGAAAACTAAATTATATTTATATAAATATAATTTAATTATATAATTTTAAAGCATAAAAATACCTGGCCAAAGTAGTAATGGTCCTGGGAATAATTCTCTCAGGAGATGAAGATCACGGAGAAGGACAGCGATTGTAGCTCTAGATGTTTGTTGACTGGTGCATCATATTCTGAGGGTAGGTCATTGAAGAAAGGTGAATCTTTCACTTTGCCATATGATTTTATCATGCAAGTCCCTATAGGAGACATCTGGGGCAAGGCGGCTCACGGACAATGGTACACATACATGTATTATCCAACACATAACTATGAAAAAGAATAGATTTACTTCTGAAGAAGGAAGGCAGATTCTTGAGCAATGCTATGAGGTTGGGGGGAGGACTCAGAACAACAGATATGGCATAGGAAGCACCAGGTTTATGGACTGATGCCCTGGGGCAGGGGATATATTAAGTGATACAACTCGTGCCATGGGACCCCAGTACTGACCACAGGTTTGGTTGTTATTCACTAGGAGGACCCACAGGACTCAGCATGAGGCCATACTCATGGTAATAATTTAATACAGCAAGAGTATGATGCAAAATTAGCAAAAGGAAGAGGTACATGGAACCTGTTATGGACTGAATATTTGTATTCCCACAAATTTCATATGTTAAGCTCTAACCCCCAATGTGATGGTATTTGGAGATGAGTCTCCTGAGAAGTAATCAGGGTTTGATGAGATAATAAGGATGGGGCCCTGATCTGATGGGATTAGTGCACTTATAATAGGAGATATCTAAGAGAGAGCTTCCTTTCTTTCTCTCTCTCCCTTTCTCTACACCTCTATCTTATCTCTATCGCATTCTGCCTTTCTCTCTCTCTTTTTTTTCTCTCTTTCTCTCCTTCTTCAGAAGAAAAAGAGCCCTCACCAGAACCGATCATGCTGGCATCCTGATCTCAGATATCCAATCTCCAGCACTATAAGAGAAAAACATTTTATTCTTTAAGCCACCAAGTTTATGATAGTCTATTAAGGCAGTGCAAGCTGACTAATATAGGTGTTTCTAGAGGAAGCCAGGTACTCTTCCAAGAGTCCTCTCTTAACTGAGTCACACAGTATGGGCTTAATTCCTCCAGTAATGAGCTGTGACAACACATGTAAAACATTTTTTTTTTTTTTTTTTTTTACCGGTAAAACCTTATGAGAGACTCAGTGCCCAGGGTTTTAACTGAGGGCTGCTCATGGAAATACCCTCTGCCTGGTATGTTCCAAAATTCCAGATTTCCACAAGGAAAGCAGGTGTTCAGCATAAACCACGTCATTTGAACAAACAGATTAGGCACTGTAAGCCATATTTATAAGTTCTGGGAATGGTGTAAACTCTCCCTAAATCCAAGATGCCAGCCAAGGACCAGTCTTGCAAACAGGCATTTCAAAAGAAAAAGGTTTTAGGTCTGCTATGTTAACTCTTTGCTGCATATAGCCCAATCTGAATTCTACCAGATACAGACATCTAAGGAATTTTTCAAAGAAAGCAAAGTGAGTGCTGAAAGATGAAGCATGTGCATGGTGCATAGCAGATAAGAAACAAATATGACAGCATAAAATTTCTGAGAGCTTAGGAAACAGACAGTTTATGGAAGCTTTGGTGGCCTAGCTGTGAGGTGGTACCTGAGGTGAAAGCCAAGATTGCATTATTACCTGTACTTGACTGGTTACTGGCATTAGATGAGGAGTTTGACAGCATAGAAAGTGCCAAGAAAACATATGTGGACTGTGAGGCCATCTGGCATAAGAAGTTGAAAAGAATTTTAGCTTTGTAATAATATGAAAATATTGTTTGCAAAAGGCAGTTCAGAGGGAGACTGGGGAATATGGCTCAGAGAGCCAAGCAGTGATTAAACACATGTAAAGTAGAGCTTACTTCATTTAAAACTGGGTTATTTTTGCCTCATCCCCAAGCTTTCAAGGAATCTGAAAGCTTCCCTCTAATATTCTCCTTTATTGTTGCAATTAATTTGGATGGCATAGGAGAAAGTCCTAGCACACAAATGCATCCTAGCCTTGAGATGGCATAATTTTCACTAATTAATAGATACTTTAAGATAGTACAGCGTCCTATGCTTGAGGCAGGGAACCACAGCCACCGGAATACATCATGATGCAGACTGTAAATGAAGACTGAGAACATTGGAGAAGTTCTTCACCAGTACAGGATTCTCTATTCTGCTGCTTTCCACACAAGGAAAACAATGTTGAAATTTTTACTTTTGGCACAATTCAAACTGATGGAAATAAAAACTTCAAGGACCGTCTCTAATAATGTTCAAGGATGTGCCTAAATAAGTTAGTTTACAGAAATTTACTAAACAAACAGAGAATTTTCAGTCCGGAACAGAGCAGTCAGTGAAGCCGCCATGTACATTTACTTCTAAAATCATTCAAAACCATAATGATTGGAAGCACCCATTTCTTACTTTACCTCTTGATATTGAGGAGGGAGAGTGCCCTGATGCTCACTCAGGGGCAAATGACAAAGTTAGGAACCATTTCCAAGTGGCATATTAGTTATCAGCTTTGGCAGCATAACAATTACTTATGTCTATGTGTATACTCATATAAATATATAAATTATATACATACATTTGTGTGTATATATATATTACATTATATATATAATTGTTGATATGCTCTGTCAGAGAATAGAAAATCTTGATATGGAAACTGAAAGTTATAAGTAGATATAAACTACCAGACTGCTGCTGAAAGGTCAATTTTCATATATTAATAATTGTGGACCCAAACAATCCCCTGTATATTAATAAAATGAGGCCAAAAGTATCATTAGAACCAGAGTCATTGTTGAAGTTTTCAAGTGCTTATTAAACTACATGTAATTAATCAGCCAGGGGACTGGCTTCTAGGGAATCTCCTAGGCTTTAGGGCAATTATGATGACAGCTCTGGACACTATACCACCTGTGTTGCCCTACAAAGATTGAACTTGGGAGTCAAACTTTAGGAAAATGGAGGTGGAAGAAACTGGCAATGCTCAGGGTAAGTGTGTGTATCTCACAACTGTTACCTCAAGAATGGTGAATCCCTTCTCTAGATTGGTATTAATGGTATAATGACCAAGACTAGGAGGCACAATGTGTCTAAGTTAAACAAAAGAAAGGACAGTTTGATTATTTGGAAGGAGATGGTAGAATTTCAGAGCACAGGAATATCTCCTCTGAATACAAAGTTATAAATATGGATATAAATATATACATGCACATATCCCAAAACACCATCAATAAATGAAAATATAGAATATTTATACCATTAGTTAACTTTGAATTGGAATAGGTTCACAAAACATAAATTTAAGTTGACAAATAAATTACACACTTAGAGAAAAATTGAGAAATACTTGGGATTTATGTTTGGTTCTCTTTGTGGATTTTACATATAATACTTAAATGAAAACTTTACTTTTTTTTCCCCTCCTGGGAAAGTACTTTCCTAACATTATATAGAAAAGAGATAAAATATGACAATGATAGTTTTCCAAAACATGTTGTTTAGAATCATAGTTTCCCTTGGGCTAGTTAATAGGCATTGCACAAGCACTCAAAAAAAAAAAAAATGCTTTGTTTAAATATGTGAAAAACATTATGTCAAACAATTATACAGGTTTCCTTGGTGCAGATAGGGAAAGAACTATAAAATATTATTGTGTATACAATCAGTAAAGAATAGATGAAACTTTATTTTCCAAAATGAAATCTGATGCTGGGAATACTAATAAGCTGTAAAAGACATTTGGAAAAATGCTGATCTCAGGAGGGTTTCTCAGCCTTCTCATACATGCAATATGTCCTTTTTAGGGCACTGTTGCATAATAAAAATGTACATTTGGTTTTTGCAGTGGGTTTCTGACACAGAGCTCCCAAAGCCCTTTGAATTCCTTGAGTGACAGGAGTATCTTCTGTTATTCATAAAGAGCATCTTTAGACCACACCTGAGTTTAACCTAAAAGGGTTGACTCATGGGTGGGTCCCCTAGCTTCAGGATGGGGACTGGTCACCAGAAAGACCAAGGACAAGGTTAGAAAATTGGAAATTTCAGTGCCATCCCTCACCTCTGGAGAGTGGAGAGGGGCTGGAGACCAGGTTATAAAGACCCCTGAACCACAAGATTTGGAGAACTTCCAGGCTGGTGATCACATCAGTGTACTGGGAAGGTGGCACATGTAAAGAGGAAATGAAAACTCTCTGTCGTCACCAGTCCCGCCTTACTTCGTCCCACGCATGTCTTCAATTTGACTGCTCCTGAATTGTATCCTTTGTAAAAACCTGATCATTGTAAGAAGAGCCCTTTTCTAAGTTCTGAGAGTCATTCTCTTGAATTGTTGAAGCTGAGGAGTGGGCTATGGGAACTCCCAAATTTGTAGTTGGCCAGGCTGAAGCATGGGTAACCTGGGAAGCCCATGTGCAGCTGCCCTCTGAAGGGGCAGTCCTGGGGACACTGAGCCCTGAACCTGTGGAGTCTGCACTAATTCCAGGAGTTAGTGTCAGAATTGAATAGAGTTGTTGGACATGCAGCTTGTGTTGTATAATTAGAGAATTGGTTGTTGGTGTGGAAAAATGGTACATATGTTGTGGCAGGGGGAAAAAAAATAGACAAGCTCAAGAGAGCAAAATAAAGAAGTTGATGCTGCCAAAGGTGATCAGTCTTAGCCCCAGCCATCAAACATGCCTCACTGCCCTGAGAGCTGAGGGTGATGAATCCCAACCCCGCCTGCACAGAGGCAGCTTTTCCCTGAGCTCCACTCCACAAAATGTTGCTTTCAATTTTAAATGTTATTTTTCCATAGTATATATATAAAAAGTGCACATTTCATAATGTACAACTTGATAAATTTTTACAAGTTGACTCATGCAATCCAGTAACCAGCTTTTCTGTTCTTTTCTATTTTTTTTTTTTTTTTTTTTGAGACAGATTCTCACTCCATTGCTCTGAGTGCCGCAGCACCAGCCTAGTTCACAGCAACCTCAAACTCCTGGGCTTAACCGATCCTCCTGCCTCAGCCTCCTGAGAAGCTGAGACTACAGGCACACACACCACTACACCGGGCTAATTTTTCTATTTTTAGTAGAGACAGGGTCTCGCTCATTCTCAGGCTGGTCTCAAACTCCTGAGCTCAAGCAATCCTCCCACCTCGGCTCCCAGAGTGCTAGGATTACAGGCGTGAGCCACCGTGCCCAGCCAGTAACCAGCTTTTCTTTGAATTGTAGGGTTTCTTTTTTTTATTCTGGCTATAAGATCTTTATTAGATATATGAATTGTGATGCTGATTTTCCACTTTGTAGTTTGAATTTTTATTCTTAATGGTGTTTTTTGAAGAATCAATGTTCACAATCTTTTTTTAAATTTTTGTTATTATAGAATATTAATGTAACAGATCTTAATTTGTCATTTTTGCAAGTTTGGATCATGTTTAAGAAATCATTACCTATCCTGAGATCAAAGTTTTTCTTCTATATTTCCCTCTCAAAACATCAGCCTTCAAACCATGATAATTTTATTATTAAAAACATACATAGTATTTTTATTTTTTAATATTAAGATCTATAATCCATCTGTGTTTTATTTTTGTCTATAGTATGAAGAAGAAGTAAAGTTATTGCTTACTCCAAGATCAAAAAATATTTCCTTCTCAAACCATTATTATTATTTTTTTGACATTTAGATTGATAATACATCTGGAGTTTATTTTTGTGTACAGCATAAAGGAATGAAGATACATCCTTTTCATAAATCAATATCCAATTGACATATACTGAAATGCAATTATTTTTCCACTTCACTGAAGTGGCACCATTGTCATAAATTAGGTGACATTATGCATTTGGGGCCACTCTTGGAATCTATATCCATTTCGTTTTTTCTTTTCTTTTGCCAGAACCAGAGTGTTTTGCACGACTTTATAGCTTAATAATAGAATTACATTTGATACAGTAATAACCCTAGGCTTTTTCTTCTATTTGAAGGTCACTTTGCCTTTTCTTGACACCTTGAACATACATATGAATACGTAATCTGTTTTTCAATTTCTGAGGGGAAAAAAGCCTACAGATATTTTGTTTGGCATTGCCAATATACAGAGAAATTTATGAAGAACCAAAATCTTTATAATATTGAGTCTCCAGAACACACACATAGTATTTATTGTGGTCATCATTAACTTCTTTTAATTTTATAGATTTTTGTATGAAGTCATTACAAAGTCTGGATTTATTTTTAGATATTTGGTTTTATTGCCTTATAAGTGGTATCACTGCTTAAATTTCCATCTGTGTTGTTTTATTTCTGGTAGAAATAGAATTGATGTTGTTTTTGTTTTTTCATATTGATTTTGGATCCAGTGATAATTGTAAATTTACTAATTTAGTCAAATAATTTACATGATATCTTAGAGTTTCTCTTTGTTGTGTTATATCCAAGCAAATGATAAATTCATTTCTTGCTTTCCAATTCTGTCCCTTTTTTCTTGCCTTATTGCAATGTTCAGGCTCTCTGCTATAAGATTAAAGAGCAAATAGTAAGTATCCTTATCTTCTTCCCCCTCTATGGGGGAAAGTCTTCAGCTTTTTCTTTTTTTAAATCACTGAACTTATACCCACTCTAGGTTTTCTGCAGATATGTCTTATAACTTTTAAATTTTCACTTTTTTTCCCAGTTTATTGAAAGTTTTTTCATTAAGGGGTGTTGAATTTTAGTGTAATGCTTATTTTTTTGCTTCTCTTGATATATATATTTTTTCTTTTTTGAATGTCCTTTGATAGTTTTTAGAATCATGGTTTTGTTAGTCTCAAAAAAGTAGTTAGGAAAGGTCACCTTCATTTTTCTCTGTTTTTTAGAAGATTTTGTATGAGATTGGGATTGTTTCTTTCTTAAACATTTGGAAGAACTTCACCATCTGCTTCTGGAGTTTACTTGTAGAAACTTTCCTAAAATAAAACATTTAATTTATTTGACAGATGCCTCACTATTGAGATCATATATGCTATCTCTTAACTTTGGTAAATTGTATTTGTGGAGGAATGTACTCATTTCAAGCAAATTATCAAATTCCATTGCTTAAAGTTTGCAATATTCTTCTTTTATTCACATGTATAGAGTTTGTATTTATGTTCCAATTTTTATTTTTGTAATTCTGTTTTCTTCTTTTTCCACCTTGATCGATGTTAATGATTAATCTTTTCAAAGTTTCAGCCATTTAAACCACTGGTTTTGTTACTTTCTCTAGTCTGTATTATTTATTTCATTTAATTCTATTCTTATGTTTATTTTTCCTTTCTTCTTTCTGTAGTCTTTCTTCATGAGATGGAAACTTTAATTGTTGATTTTTACCCTTTGTTTATTCTCATGTATGCATATAAAGCTATACCTTTTTCTGTAAACATTTTTCTAACTGCATTCCATAAATTTGGATCTGTCATATTTTATTAAAATTCCATTGAATAATTTTCTAATTTCCATACTGATTTCTTCTTTGATCCATGAGATATTTAGAAATCCATTCTTTAATTACCAGGAGGTAGATCTTTTTCTAGTTATAATTTTATTGCTGATTTCCATCTTAATCCCATAATTATATAACATATTTTAAATGATTTCAATATTTTAAGTTTTGTTAAGGCTTTGTTATAGATTATAACATGGTTGATTTTGATTTCACATGTACAGTTCAAAAGAAGGTAAATTCTGTTGTATACAGTATTCTATGTTCTATGCATATCAATTAGTACAAGTATGTTAATTGTGATATTCAGATGCGTTTTCATTTTGTCTTTACTTATTTTTGAGATACTGTCTATAACTATGGAAAGATACTCCAGATAATTAAAGTCAAAATCCTTCCAGGTGGGTTTCAGGCAAATGAATATTTCAGTATTGCCTCAGGTAATTCTAATTTTCAGCTAGCTTCGTGAAGCTTCAGTTGAGAGATTAATGACTTGGTCATTGATGTAATCTTTAAATAGATGACAGTAATCCATTTAATGCACAAGTTTATACTAAGCACACATCCCTGGATGTTCTGCAGAATAATCCATTAGTACCATTTTTGGTTTTAGTAATATAGTTTTTCCAGTAAATGCAGTAAAGCAGAGGCATGCTTCTTTCATAGGCAAATATTTTTTTCTTTCTAACATTACAGCATTTCATGATCATATATGGTTAAAGTAGTAAGGAAGCATAATTCCATAAGATCTATCTTGAAGATTTCAATATTTTGGGAAAAAAAAAGATACAAATACCATATTTTTCTTTGCTAATTATATGATGAATTACAAAGGAATTTCCTTATTGTGATTTATTTTCCTCACTAAATGTCCTCAGCTTATGTTTGCTCATCAAATTTTTATTTTAACAGGAGAACGAAAATTAGGAATAAAATATAATCCCCAAATTAAACATTACAAACTGGTAGCCTAACAGCAAAATTTGGCCCTCAGATATTTTTTGTTTGACCTGTTGAATTTTTTTTAAATGGCTAATATTTTAAAAATTAGAGATATTATATAAAAAAATAAAGATTTTAATTCTTTTAAGGTATTAGAAATAAGACAAGAGTAATGCTATAATTTTCTCAGTATCCTGCAACCTCCCATGTTGGAGCAAACATCTGCATTCTAGTAGCTTTATCTGCTTAATTATCTTGCTTAGCAAATGCAAGTAGATATTTCCAAGCCCTGCCACAGATAAATTCTATAATCTTAAGCATCTTAATTATCATCCTTCATTCCACACTTTGTCAAGAGGATGTGTTCGAGGTACTGATTGGGTAGAAGATATTATAGATCAATCTGTAGTAGATATTGTTTGGAGCAACTACAAATGTGTGAAAAATATGCATCAAATTTGTAAAATCGTATGATTGGAGAAATTTCTAACAAAGCTGTTGGTGGAATTTTAATTAGGTGGATGTTAAATCTGAGATTTTCAATTAAAAAAAATGATGCACAATCTTAGTAGCTGGTGACATGTTGTTAGAAATAGGAGCAGCAATGAAAAATAGGCTTAGAGGAAGAGATTGGGACCTGGTTATTGCGCTCTAAGGAATCTCCCTCTGTTCCCCAAGCTCCAGGTCATTGAAGCAGAGAAGCAATGAAGAATTCCCCAAAATAAACAGCATATGTACATATTATGTTGGTTTCTTTAAGTACCTAGGGAGTTCAGTGTTTAAAATCCAGGGTCAATGTCACTAACACTTAATATTAATAGAATTTAATGGTAGTTTCCGGAGTGATGACCATCCTAAAAAGGTGTCATTTTATGGAATCAGAATATTAGTTTAGAGAGAACCTGTAGGGAATCTGACTTGACCATAAGCCTCTGAGTTATGTGGAATCAGAGGTTATGACATCCTTCTGCCTAAAATGTTGTCAGTCCCTGTGTCTGAGATAAGGATATCGCTTCAAGGAGGAAGGGGTTAAGCTGTCAGAAGTTGTGGCAAAATAAATAATCACATTATTTTGTAAAGAGAGAAATAATTGTATTTGCTTCTTTAGATCCAGAGAAGCACAGAGGATAACAGAATTTGGATATACTTTAAAATTAAAAGAAAAAAAATTCCGTTACCTGATTTCTGTGAGTCCATGTAGACTCTGGAATGTGCTTTAATTGAACAAAACCAGAAAACAATATTTTAAATCTTAGCAACTCTCTTTCATTAAGAAAAATGGATGAGACTAAGTCATGGTTTAAATGTAACACCAAGCAAGGAATTTAACTGAAAAGAGTGTAAAAACAGTCTAGATAACTATACAGAAGGTTGAAACATGGAAGATGTTTTCTCTTTCTGAACTTACAGATAAAGATAACTTTTTCCTAATTAGATGCAATTAGCTTTAGTTGCTACGAAAGGAAAGAATAAAAAATGCATAGGTCAACGACATTTCGAAAACACCACAGTTAATCTTTGGATAACAGCATCAATGCAGTTTAAAAATTCACTAGAATACCGAGTTTTTTCCACTTTAATTTTGTATAATTCACCAACACATCTAGATAGAAAAAGTTTTTATAATAATTCAACACTGTGTTTGCTCACCCAGATATTTCCTGGATGAACTTCAGGCTTCCACAGATATCTCTACCTTATTCTTTACCTTTTTTGAAACTTGAAACCATTCCCTGTGAAGAAATATTATGAAAACTTACACAGATGGCCTTGAAACTTAAATACATAATTGGAATTTCTCTTTTCTTCACCAAGAAAAAGAAATAGTTCTGGTTGGAGGTGGGGATGGCTAGTTATCCATGACCCAATTTATAGTTTCATTTCTAGCCCATTAAATTCTATATAGGCAGAGATTTAAAACTAGTCCAAAAAGGCAAATGACATAGTTTTAAGCATTTAAGAGAGATTACCAACCGGTCTTTCTCATTCTAGGACAAATATTTTTTAGGTTGTCTTTTCCTAAAAATTTTTATTGTTGAGCAAATAATAAAACCATTTATAAAATGAGTGTGCATTACCCTAACCTCAGTCTAAGAAAAACAACTTATTGTGATACAGCTTCATTTTCATGTGAACAGTTTTCAGTAATTTTTATGGGACTTTAATATATGAACATTTGGGAGATGAAATGTGGAGCTAGGGAAGCATGTCTTCAATAGTCTGAGAGTCCTTTGTTGTAATATCTTCCTAGATTTTCCCATAGCTTGGAGACTTTTTGTTTTTAGTTAATAGTCTATTTGTATCATACTAACACAATTACTCTGTGACATGATGAAAATTTGATGGCTGCTCTCTTTATCAATATTTCAGGACTTTTTCAATACATAACTCTTTATCATGCATATCTTTTAAAAACTGGCACATGCCCTCAGTCAACATTTAAGGCATTTTATTGGGAATAAATGTGTTCATTAAACCAACATTTATTGAGATCCTAAATGTATCATAAACAACTCTAAAGAACTGGAAGAGATAGAAAGTAACCAGGCGAGAAATATAAAATGAAATATACAAATAGTATAATGCAGAGGAAGGATTATTGAATCATCTAGGAATGCTTCCCAAAGGGGATATCTGTGCTGAATATTTTAAGTTGCATGAAAATTAACATAGGAAAGATGTGGAGAGGTTGTTCCTGGTGATAAAGGCTCAGAGGTGTTAAAAGAATGAAACAGCTATAGGGAATAACGAGTAGTCTATTATGCTGGAGCAAGGGTGTGAGTGGTAGGTTGGTGAGACCTGAGTTTAACCAGGTCATCTGAGACCAGCTCTCAAAAGGCCAGGTAAAAAGTTTACACTGAAGCTATGGAAGAATTCCAAACCAAGTAACATTGTATTTTAGAAAGATTATTCCAATAGCTGTCTTGAGAATTAATACACTGGAGGGGTTTGAAACAACAGGCAGAAAAATAAAGCAGTCAAAATGGAGAGAAAGAGAAAATGAGGAGGTATATTATAAGGATAAGAAATATAATAGAAAGGATTTGGATGTGGGAAAGATAGAAAGAAATAGAAAAGATTTCCTTGGCAACAGACTGACTGGGTTTAGAGGTGACTGTCTCTGAGGCAGGATAAAAAGGAGGAAGAATAGTTTTTGGAGGAAAGATAAGGAGAATGGTTTGGGGTACATTAATTGAGATTTCAGTATGACTAATATGATAATTAGTCAGTTGTGATATTCAAAATATTTGATGACTGATACAACAGAGGCAATGGTTAATCAGGATGGATATGGGCTAACTCACTATAGCAGGATCCTTGGGGCTCCCTGACATGCCAGGCAGCAGGGAGGGAGAAAGGTGCTTAACTGCTATGCGGTTGGAAGATCCAGCACACCAGCATTAGAGCAAAAATTTCCATTCCAGAGAGATGACACTTAGAAGGTGTGACGGCAGCTTTAATTGGCTTGTTAGTGTATGTTCACAGCCATACCGGTATACCAAAATGAATATCAGCTTTGAACATGTGGACCTGCAGATCAAGAGCACACTCTGTATTATAAACAGAGATTTGGGAGCCTTTTTCATTTGCGTCACTCACTAGAGTCCTTTGTAATGAAGATACTACCTATTATTTCAATTTTATTACTCAATAATGCTTTTACTCAATTTCTTGGAGGCTTATTCCCAAAGAACAAGAGATTCTCCTTTCTCCATGCTTGCACTAAATTAATTAAATGGTTCTTTCATATGAATATCAAACAAAGATTTTTTTTAAAGT
>RJWJ010025440.1:0-23899 GCA_004363605.1 Indri indri
AATAAAAAAAAAAAAAGGAATTTTCTGTTCTTATTTTTCCTATTCAAAATAATGAAATAAAATTTTAAAAGTATATTCTCTATGGTGGCTAATATAAGATTGTGTAATTGGGCATTCTGCAACTTGGGCTTCCTGCCACTAACTTTGGGTAAAAGTACAATATGTTTTACTTGGTTGCTTATCAGCCCATTAAGAGAGAATAATCTTCCCAGATATTTTATCTTTAATGGGACACAAGAGGAAACACAAATTAGGATATTAAAACTTGGATGATTTATAAACATACTCAAAAGTATTTTCTATATTTGTATTTTCCATATTTAATTCCTTCGATAAGTGATTATAATCACCTTATTTAATGATTAACATATATATATATATATATATTTTTTTTTTTGTTAACTGTGGAAAAACGCATGGTCAGGGCTAAAAGAAATTAGGTCACAGACCATAAACTATGAGAACATAAAACGAATACAGCATTTTTAAGATAGTGCCGATTTTCTACAAGCTCTTCAAACATCTGACATATCATCTATCTCCAGCTTGTGATAATGATGACTTGTATACTTGTGAAATAAATTGACAAGTGCTGATTAAAAATGTTTAATTTATATGTAAGGCTATCACAGACATACAAAAATCTATTTTCTAAGCAAGTAGGGAGAAATGCAAAAGAAATGCTAAAAGCACCTTCTACTTCCTTTTCCCTTGTTTTCTCCTAGTCTCCAATTATTTATTTTTCTTTGCCTGTATTTCACCACTCTCTGCACTGCTTTCTTTGTGTCCATTGGGATATTTAAAAGCCCAACCACAGGCTAAACATTGACCAAGTAAATAAACATTTAACTGGTTGTGGGTTCTGCCTTCAGCAGGATTATGGGACCAAAACTCCAACTGGAAGAGATTTCAGGAGTTAGGTGACAGAAAAAGGTTGAGGTGTCAGAGAGAGGAAATCGACTTTAGTTTCACTCACTGAAAGTATGCACACACATTTAAATGTTTACTGTTGATTTAATTATCTGCATCAAGTAATGAAATTGATAGTAATATGAATATTATATAGACTATTTGAAAATGCTTACCTTCTCAAACATTTTATTCATCAAAGATAATTTGAATTGGCCCCAAACATACTTATCTTCTTTATGAATGACCCTGAATCTTAAATAAATGCACTTTCAACAACTTTTTTAATGTTTTTTTAAAAATCATCATCATTTAAATATCCCATACAGATATGGTGCTGCCATTTTGGTCATTCCATGGGTATCTAGCTCTGAGGCTTGTCTAAGATTCAGAAGGACATCAAGAAAGTCACGGCACCATTGAGAGACCTCACTCACCGTAAAACTTGTCAGATCTGACTCCTTGGAGCTCTCCTTTGAGCATACAATAAACAAACTTAAGTATGTCCTTGAGGAATCTCGGAGGGCTACAGCTGAAAAAGTCCTTATTAGACCATCTAATTAGACAATGTCCTCAAATGATGAGAACACTGAGGCCCAAGCAGTTGAAATATCTTGCCCAAGATATTTGCCCATGGTTACCTTACTAAAGAAACCAGAGCAGAAAACAGTTTCCTTGCTCTTATTCAATTTCCCAGCCCACTACCTCACACTATGAAGCAGTGAGGAACCATCTTCATTATGCACCCCTGGGATGTAATTACAGCTCATACAAAGCAGAAAGATTAGCGGCGACAGGTCTTGTGCAGCTCTTTAAACTGGGTATGGCAGTGTTGGGATAGGGCTAGGAAAGGACTGTGAAGGACCATGAAGGAGGGTCACGTGACAGATTCGCAGTCAGCAGCAGGCTGGGGCCACTCAGCCAGGAGCCGCTCAGTGTCCCATACCCTCTGTGGAGCAGCCAGGGTACTCAGCTTCCAGCTCTTCCAGGAGACTAGCAATGCTGATGCCTCTGTGGGTTTGAGATTGTCTAGCCCTGCGGAGTCAAAGCTGAAAGGCATCCCTGCATCAATGGGAGGGAGAGGAGAGAGAGAACTAACTGGGTTTCATCCTGTTTATCTTTGTATATCCAGTGCCTTGAATAAAATAGATACTCAAAATATGTTTATTTAGATAGAATAATTATAGCCAGAATTATATTATATATCTACCTTAGGCAAAATATTTCTCTCCTCTGTTTCCAAGTCCATCAAGTATAAGTGCTAATAATGATCCTTGTGGTATTGTTCAAAAATCGAAATGAAATTCTACATGTGAACACCATTTGAAAACTCTAAAGCACTCTAATATAAAAGATAAAAGGTCAAGAAACTGCCTCCATATGGCAACTTCTCAAATAGGCCAAATGCCAACTTTGTTATTGACATTCTTCTAATCCATAAAATATATGCAATTTAAGTCATAAGAATACATGTATTTCTACAATAATGTGATATTAGTATATTAATTCCTAAAAGCAACCTTGTGTTTTCTACAAAGTCACGTGTAAAAATAATAGAGCTTATGGTAAAAACAGATTTGAGTGGCCAACTCAAAACCTACCCACCTTTTAGCCAAAGCACAAACAAAGCCAATAACAACTCAAATAAAAATACTAGCATGATTTTAAAGGCATTTGAATCCATAACAAATAAATGCAACACTAAATATAAGACTTCAGTGGAGAGGAGTAAGAAAGCGTTGAGGCTGAAGAGTTATGGGGACAAGGGCAAAATGAACTAAGTTTGGGGCCAACCATACAATAAGCCCTTCCAAGAAATCTCACACATGGCAAAATTAAGCTAAGAGGAAGAATTCAAGGACTAGTACTAATACTGCTGTATTAGTAGTACGTGCTTGCTGTGTCTGGCATTATTTGGCATTCATGTGCTAGTACTTGGTAGTGTAAACATTAAGATGTCGGCGAAAACTGTATTATAGTGACTTAGGTATTAAAGTGACATCAGTTCTTCATTACCAATTGTGTATGTAGGTACATGCACTTACAGCAACATACACCTGGCTGGAATAGACTCTACTCTTCTTTTTATGAATTTCAGAAGGGCCATTTTCACATAGAATTGGGGGTGGTGGTGCGGGGAAAGAGCCATTTACAAACATTTTCTGGACTACTGTAGGTTCCTGGACGCCAGAAAAGACTTCCCAGATAGAACTTTGAGAAACACTGATCCAAACTAAAATCACCAAGCAGTCTAGAAATGCAAACTAGTCATTGAATGGCACCAAATTCTACTGAATCCTAATCTCCATATTTGCTGGCGTATATAAACTTGCCCTTATCTATTAATCAAAAGACATACATTGAACAGATAAGTCTGTGCTAGTTTTTGTCAGGATACATAATTGTTTTGCTGCAATGACTGTAACTGTAGAAACATACACACACGCATACTTAGAAAGTAGGCTATGGATACAAAAGAATATATGACACATATTAATTTAATGATAGAGATGTTAAGGATTAAATAGTTAGACAAGAGTTTCATTTGTCCACGAAGTTAAGGGGCAGAGAGTTTTAAACACAACAGACAACCTTAAAATGGGAAAACAAGCAGAATATAGCAAACATCCTCCCGGCATATGTTCTTGTATTTCTTATTCATCCTCACCTGGCTTATCTCTGGACTCAGCACATGAACTAAATGCTTTAAATGTTTTTTCTGCAGCCATGAGGGTTCACCAAATAGCACCAAATATCCATGTGCTCTTCCATATTTCCCAGCCTCCCCTGCAGTGAGTTGGGAGCTATGTGGGCTGATTCTTGTCAATGAATGATGATCATAACTGATAATGTGTCACCTCTACCTCTGGCCAAGGCAGTTAAGAGCAGGTGCACTATTTCATGTCTACAACTCTCTCTTCCCTTTGGCTGTGACCTTAGAGGCATGTGTTCCCATTGGCATAGCACAAGAGGGAGTGGGGTTCATCCAAACCACACTGGAATGAGACACATAGGCAAATAAACCCTTGTGGTGTTAAGCCACTGACATTTTGGGGTCTTTTGAGGTGGACAATAGTGTTTACACTGTTTTACTTTGCATAAAGCTTCTGATCCCTAGATATTCACAGAATAGAATAGAATTAGAACTTGTAAAATTAGAATTCAAATCTCAAAACAGTGAGAAATTAGATAGATACCTTTCTAATGTATGTGTTGGTGCTAGATGCTTTGTCAAGGCACTGAGGATTAAGTTGGCTTGTTATATTATGGCCAAAAGGGAATGCGCTAGCCTTCTCTAATTCTCAAATTCTCTAATGGTCTAGGCATTTCATTATTTTCAATCTCTCCCTGGAGAAAAGAATCACCCAAAAACATTCCTAAAAGGCATGGTTTAATGTGAATGTGGGAAACAGTTATAAAAAAAACTGAAGGCTAAGCCTAACTAATTCAATCCCTGCAGGAAATTCCTTATAACACAATGGCTCGGATGCTGTCAGGTAAGCTATCTTTGAATTCACTCAGGAAATTCACAAAATATTCTTGTGCCGCAGAAGGAAATCCTGTCCTAGTTGATCGTGTAATGGATCTGAGTCAAATTTCAATATTTGTCCATCACAGAAAAACAGTAAAGCCTAGAGTGCAAATAAGCATGATTTTATGTTAGAACTTCAAAAAGTACTAGTGAAGTGCAAGCCAGTTACAATGTGATTTATATACCAGCATCTCAGTTGAATATACTTAAAGAACTACACTACTTTTCTTAACTCAGCAAGCCACGTGATGCTAAAAGAATAGATGTACGTACTAAGGTTATTTTTATACAAGTGCTGAGTTAATCTCTTATGAATTTATATGCATCTACACTCTTTTCCCCTTAGATGAATTATTTTAATTATGCTCAATCTGTAAACACACTTTACATGATACTATAGGCCAGTGGTCAGCAAACTGCATCCTATGGGCTAAATCCTGCCTGTCACCTGTTTTTGTAAATAAAGTTTTATGATAACACAACCATATTCTGTTGTCTACTATTGTCTATGGCTGCTTTTGCCCTACAATGACAGAGTTAAGTAGTCACTACAGAGACCATGTGAACTGCAAAGTCTAAAATATTTACTATCTTTGACCCTTCACTGAAAAAAGGTTGTCGACCCCTGCTCTAGATTAAACTGAAGCAACCTTTTAAAATATGTGTCTTACAATTTGTAAATGCAAAGATATATATTCATAAACATGTTAGATCTTCATAAGTTTGTACCATTGTATTTTCCTGTACTTAAACAAATCAAAGGCAAGAAATAGATTCTGGCAGATTAAATAGATGTTATCCCGGCTTTGTATTATTTTTAATCTTTGGCACACTAAAGCACAGTTGTATAATTCTGTAGATTTCTATCCTTCTCCTACAATGATATTTATCTTCTTAAACCATTTTAGTTTCTTTGGGAGGAATATATCTCTCTATATGGTCAGGACATAAAAATACCACTAATTTTACATTTCCTTAAAGAAGGAGCTCTAACAAATCTTGTGACCTGATCCCTCTAAGGCCACAGATTTAACATTCATTGCACAGATATTATGTATGCCAATGCTTACATAGAGGTTTCATGATTTAATCTTCATCACCCACATTTCCAGGTGGTATTATCCCTACTTTAGAGATGAAGTTTACAATGGCTTAGTGATGCTCAAAGTCACAAAACCACTTAGTTATGAAATCCAGGTTTGGACCAAGTTCTCCTGAAACTAAGCCTAAGGCACTTTCTACTCTACCTTTTATATTCAGCTACTTTGGTATATTAAACTCTGGCTGACTTTTACAAAAAGTAAGAAAGGAAAACAAGTTTTGAAAAGATTATCATCTCATTAGGTGTAAACTAAATGTTTAATGGATAAAAATCCTCAGATGTGATTTCTTAGTGGATAGCATTTAAAGCTTTTGCATGTGTCAGATTCGAGAGGTTTTTAAACTGCTCTAAATTGATTCCAAACTGACACAAGTTTATCATTCCCAGCGCTTCCACCTCTTTTTGCTTTTAGGGTGTCGATTCTGTTGAGGCAAAGGAATCCAGCTGCTAAGTGACACTACTTGAAAATATTTCTGCAAAGAAAACCCCCATCTGCTGTAGCCGGTCATAATACAGACAACCTTTTATTATTTTCCCTGTGATTGTGAATAAAAGTGAAAAGCCCTAGAAATGAATATACACACTGCTTTCCAGAAATGTGAAGTATTAGAAAAGTGCCATGTTATCTCCTGCTCAGGGTGGGGTTGGAAGGTACTTATACCTCAGGGACTCTGGAAGGAGACGTGCACTAGGCAATGGCTCTGAGACCTGCTCTGCCCCTCTGAACATGGCTATGTGGCCCTTTGTTGATAACCAGGATCCTGGTCTCTAAGAGAGGGATGGTCAGGATGGCTGATGATGAACCAATGCTCTTCCAGCCTGTGAGTGAGCCCTTCACTGACAACTTGATTCACAAAACAGTCCATTCAATAGCTCACCTAGCCCTCCCTAAGAATGGAAGTTTCTAGTGTGCTTATATGGGTGGGGGGCAACATGAAAACTTCATGCCATGGATAGGAACAATTCCTTTAGATTAATAGAAATAAACACTAACTTCATGGTTTATGCCCCTGACTGTGAGTGGCTGATATGTTCAACTTTCTGTAAGACATCATTAATTTTCATCTTTCTCATAAAGAATATATCTTTATTTGAAAACAAGGATATTTGCTTTGTTTATGCTGGCTTATTGATTTCCTTTAAAATTGAAAATGTGCTCAGTGTTCACGGATATATATTGAGTCCCAAGGAGATAAATTTTAGATTTAGCATTTCAAACAGGGAAAATGTTTTAAGTATTGACTCGGGGCCAGGCGTTATAAAAAATGTCAATAATCTCAATCAATTTGGAAGAAAAAACAAAACAAAACCGAAAACCCTAGTAGGTTGGAACTTAGTTTGCAGGTGAGGAAACTGCAGTAAGTCACCCAAATAATCAGCATTAGGGGTACTGAAGCCAGGTGGTCTAATTCCAGAGCCTTTACCCTTAGCCACCACTTAATACTATCTCCATTATATGTTGTCCTGACTTTAAGTACTTTTTGTGACTCAGTTTCCGTTTAGTGATACATTTTAAATTAAACTTCCTTAATTTATCAAAATTATAAGCTCACTTGTAATTAATTATTAATTACCAATTTTATTCTCTAGGAGAACCTCATATTATCAAATTACATCATAACCACAACTACTATTACCATGAAGACATCTTACCATTAGGCACCTCCTTAGAGTAACATTATTTAAAGATATAAGAATCATCTGGAAAATATGGTTGCTAAGTAGGCATTTATTTATATTCAAAACTGTTGTTGAAAGGCTCTGATCAGTGTTTTCCAAACATACAGGAAAAGATCAGCCCTTCTCCATTCTTCCAACAAAGGCTTCAAAACTGAAGCCAAGACCAACCCGGGGCAGGAATACATTCAGCAGTGCTTCTCCTAACATCCACCCAAGCGACGATCTCTCCTGCCCAAGCCAGTCATGGCCAGTGGAGTCAAAGAGACGATATGAGGGTGTAGGGTTGTTGGACATCCAGATAAATTTGAATTTCAGATAAACAACACATAAATTTTTAGAGTAAGTATGTCCCATTCACTGTTTTGAATAATTTTTTAGAATAAGCATGTCTCATTTACTGTTTTCCCCCATTCCTCCCCTCCCCAAATCTGACAACCCTAGGAAGGTAGAGGAGACATACTTGCTATATGTTTCATATTTTTAGCATTGGCTCACCTCCAAATTTAGATTTTACTTTAGGAGACTGAAACCCCTGGTGGACCTTGTTCTTTTAAATTAAATCTTCATGGTACACCCTCTTAGCATTTGGTGCCCAACAGGAAATCTGGATATATTTGCTAGCTGATCCTTCTTTTCCTCTTTCGTACTTGAAGCGTGACAGCTGGATTGGAAAACAATGTTTAAGCTAAGGACAAGTGTGTGCTGGAAGTGGGGAGGTACAACCTCATCTTCCTCTTTCCTGGCTTCCTTTCCCTTCCAGAACCAAATGTCAGCTGGGGAAAAGCAGAGATAAGTGGCCTGAGATGACCCCAGGAAGACCTGAATCTGTTGAGGCCAAGCACTTCCTGTTTCCTGTACTTCCATGATGCTTTAGGATGACTATCAAATTCCTTGCTGAGATATTCCCAGGCTGAAAATTTAGAGATCAACTGACTTTGAGTATTTAAATGAGCCACTATTTGAAATCTACCAATAGGATTGGTTCTTAAGTTCTTGTTGGGGAATCAGATACCCATTCCAATATCAGGAGTCCATGAGCAAACTGAAGTCCAATAATTCAGGAAAAAAGTCAACTAAAAGGAAACATAATTTTGTCTCAATTATTCAGCTAATTTATATGATTAGGTCATTTTTTTTTTCTACATAGATATGAAGCTTGAAAGGGATGCAGTCTATTTTCCTAACAAATTGGCATCTCTGCTCCAATGAGGAACATTAAAGGTCAAAAACCCATTGTGACTCAAAAGACTGAGGCTACCCAGAAGTGACAACAGTCCTATGGGGCTGCATGAAATAGTGATATGACATTTCTGGAGTCAGACCCAGGCTCAGAACCACCTTTGTGTCTTCCAGCAAGTGACGAAGCTGGGATGGGAACAAGGCCAGTCTGACTGCAGGGTGCTAACACCAGCACAATGGCTGGCCTTGGCAAGGTATTCAGTAAATGTTAATTCTCTTACTTCCACTGTCTTAAAATGGGTAGTGGATATTTTCTTTTGTTTTGGCTACCCAGCATCCACAAACTCTTCCTGGTTGGGGAAGGGGGTAGAATTTCAAGGTACGTAGGAGATGCGGATGGTAAGAGTAGATATAAGAGTAAAGAATAGTCCCTCATCCTGCCTCTAGGTCCACAGAATGTGGACATGTGACCTTTGGGTGGCCAGCCTGACACTTCCACTCATTAGAGATTATTTTCAGAAGCTCTGGCTGAGCTTTAAATTCAGTGGATTGGTGATGATTGTCTGGGGATGGCAAGTCCATCAGCTGCATTGCCCTACACAGATGATTTCTGTAGCAGGGTTTTGAGTCTGTCTTCCTCTCTCTGTTCCTATCTGAGCCTCCTTATCTCCTTCTGAAAAATTTCTTTATTGGTTACATTACCAGATTTGCCTTCTGTTGTTTGCAAGTGACTTAGAAATTGTAAGAAAATTGTGGTTTATGATTTACGTATGGCTGAAACACCCAGGTAAAGAAAGCTGAGCAGTGCAGGAATGATATTCAAATAATAATTAACAGGTACCATAGGAATTAGGATATTTAAGTGAATGAAAAGATAATATCTACCATCTAACCTAATAATTAACATAAATTGTAGTTGATTAGAAGTTTAATGATGGGTTATGGCAGATATAGAGCCAGCCTCAGCCTCATGGGGTTGCATGAGAATCACGTAGGCAGAGTCAGGACCTCCTAGAGGAGGATGGGTGTGAGCATTCTCCGTGTGTACTCAGCCAAACCCTTAAGGAGGCTACTGTTTTGGCATGAACCTCACAACTGAAATGTGCAGTTCTGTACTCCTCCTCACTCGCTTGTATCAGTCATAAAAGTGGGGTTTTCACCTCAAATCCTCTGTGCCTTGAGGTGTAACATGCCTATGTATCTGAATATAAAGAAATATCTCTGTACCATATATGATTTCTGTAGTCTTGTTCTGTCTTATATAATTCTTACATCACAAGCTTCAAGGAGTGGGAAATGGGTTCTGTACTTTTTATAGCCCCCCTCCCATTGTATCTAGCAACACGTAGGCACATAAAAGGCATCAATAGATATTCACAAATTGATCAATATTAGTACTAATTATGAATTTATGATAGCAATTTTAAAATGCATAATGGTATAGACAAATCCCACGATGAGGCATTAAAGCTAAACAAATACATTCCCCTTATCAATTTTTTTATTAATAAGTTTTTTCAGCAATGTCTAAATTCCACGTCTTTTCTTAACCAGGCAGCTGATTGGTATTGTCATCACAGAATACATCAAAGCTGATTGGTCTACTCAGCGATGACACTCCATGGTTTAACCTGGGGAGCTTTTTAAATGTTCAGATGCCTGGGCTTCTTTTCCAAATATTCTGACATGTTTTGAGACAGGGCTTAGGCATCAGTATGATTTAAAAACTCCCTAGGTTATTGGTGCTGCCTGGCTGAGAAACCACTGGCCAAATAGAGCATTCCAGTAAAAGTAAAGACCTGTGTTTTCTCATCGCCTATTTCTTTGGAAGAGCAAGCAAAGTTGATAGGGGAGTAAAATAACAAGAAGAAAAGTGGCAGGACTATGCAACTTGGCATGCCATCGGAATGTGGCAAACTATTAAAAAATATTTGTAAACCTCAAGATTTTCTTGCAGCTATTGACAAAGTGGTTTAAACAATGTTCCTTCTCCCACCCCCAATACTCAAGTTTAAAGGCCCCCAACAACTTCGAAAATATGGGAGTGTTTGGCAAAGAATTCCAAATGAATGACCCTCAGCTCTGGAATTTGCTCCTTCTAGCAGGCTGCTCTTTTCAGCAGTCAGCCAAACCCCAAATCTGGCAGCTTTTAAAATATGGTGCAAGATAGATTCTTTTTAAACCTGAGAGGCATGAAAGATTTATTCTGCTGCAAAGACATGATTGCAAAAATAACAAGCAATTATTGTCACTGCCCCAAGTAGAATCAGAGACCTGCAAGAGAGACTATCAAGGGCCACCCTTCTTTCCGCATTCTACAAATGAAACCAAGCCATAAGAAGATGACATGATTTCAAGTCACGCAACCAAGTGGCAGGGTCTGGGCACATCCTGATCTCATGATTCACAGGCCAGTTGCCATACAATGTCCTCGAAGAATGATGCAGATGATTTCTCCTTTGTATCATAGTTGGTTATTCACAGATGCAATGTTCTTGCAATTGCTAATAGTATAATCTTTGGTAACTGTAGCAAATAGTACTTAAATATTTTGCAATTTTTGGTGTGTAACATCCTTTCCATGGTCCCAAATATAAAATCTGGTTGCATTACCTTCTTGATCCTCACAATTTAAGTTTCTAATTCATCTAGAAGGACACATGTGAACCTGCGTGAAATGCAAATCTAAGAGCTTTAAATCCACAACAAACCATAACAGAAAGACCTTGACCTTCTCCACATTTCCTGAAATGGGGTGAGTAAGCCTATTTCCTATTATAGTTTACTCTGATTTAGGCAAAGTACAGGAGTCAGAGATTAGGGTGAAAATAATTCCCAGAAAGACAGGAACAATTCTAACACTTATTAATCTCTATTAAGTTCTAGGCAAGGAGTGATAACAGACTCGTTTTCTTGAAAATATATATTTAATGAGGCAGATAGTTAATTTTGTCTTAGTTCTCCCTACTTCCCCACATTCCACATGTTATTCTATTTCCTTTCGCTTCAGGCTGAGAATACCATTGAGACACATGGGGTCAGAGAACTATTCCCAGAGTTCATTCCTCCTCATAAAATAGATTGTGTTCTTTTCTCCCAACTGCAGAAAATTTCCTTTCCTTTTACCACACCCAATCCATGTTGGCCATTTAGTGAAATACACAATTTAAGAGATAAGTTGTTATTGTTTGCTAAGGGTGTTTTCTGGAATTTTACCACCAAGGATAAAATAATGAATAAGGAGATAGGAAAGATCCCAGTGAGTCTTTCCACTGTCCAGCCTCAGGGACCTCCCTGGCCCAAGCTAGCTCCCTGTCACTTCTTTGTTCCTGACTGCAGGGCCCCCCAGGGCATTTTTCTTTCCAAAGTGGCTGCCACCACCCACTCGATCACAGACGACCTTTCTTCTGAGGATGGCTGTGGAGATAGAATGTCCTAAGCTCCCTTGTCTCCGTCCCCTTCTTTGCTGTCCTGAAAACAAACAAGCTAAGTGTCCTTTTCTGGTTTAACCATCTGGAGTTAGTCATGAGAGAGAAACAGAGAGGAGACAACAAAAATGTGGATACTATGAAGAAGGTTCCAGAATCTTTCAAAGTCCTTTGGTCATGGTCCCTGATCATGTTCTGATTCTACTTATACTTCTATCATTTATTTCTGAGGGTAGAAGGTAATGTAATCTCCTTTCTTCATGATGTCTCTTCTCAGGCTTATTGATTCCATTGTAAATATTTAACATCTGGAGAAATTAGGGATTACAGGGACCAAGATGTCCCTGTAATGTTACCAAAGTAAGCTGAGTTTTAAAAAAGGAATGCTCTCAGGTCCATTTGACTCAACTCTCTAGAAAATAATGGAAGAGCAATGTGGGCTTCTGGAATTTATCACTGACGGCACCTCCTCACTGAAGCCAGGCTGAGCTATGACAACCACACACACTCCCCTGCCCCTTGAGCTTCCATGTACCTGAGCCAGATTGTATTTCCATGACTACTTAGCTGCCATTTGTTCCCCATCCTGGACTGGGTTTCCCTGGAAGGAAAGGACTATAATCCTCTCTCTCCATCTTGGAATGCTGGGATCTAGCAGTGTTTGAAACATAGTAGGTACTTAGTAAATGTTTTTCAGAATGAAATGGTTCTCAAAATAAAGACAGGTAGAGTCTTTCTAGCAGAAGATAAAATACTCCTCTAAGGAATGGACAACCAGACTTCAAAGTTGGGTTTGAGTCTCAGTGAAATTGCTCAGAGAGAAACTGTCTTGCCACAAGATGAAGAATAATTTGATAAATAAGGAGGGTTTAAGGCATTTTTAAATCCCACATTGTTCCTTGTTGCCCTACCCCAACTGACTCCCAATATGCCTTGGTGACAGGAAAATGGGTAAGAAATTGGAATGGAATGGATCAAACAAAAATGTGGACCCTGTGAAAAACTGTTGTGTAACTCTGAGCAAGTTACCAAACCTCTCTGGGCCTTAGTTTATACCTGTATTATGAAGTCAGTGGATCAGATGATATACAAAGTTCCTTACGGTTTTAACCTTTTAGGATTCTAAGTGATTCACAGCCATGTACTGCAATGTATTTTAATTTTCCTCTCCTCAACCTCATCAAAAAATAAATAAATAAAAAATGACTTCTACCATTGCCAACAACCCACTTGGGGCAGAAAAATAAACTACAAATTATGGTCACCAGATCAAATGAGCTGAAACACAGATTAAAATATGTTATCTATCCACAGAGCAATTTTTCATAATGGTGTCAAGCAAAAAGTTCTAGTCAATGTTTATACTAAGACTTGATGAAAAATTCCAGACATAAAACTTCTGGAACTTAGACTTGAACTCAGAAGGACCTCCCACCTCTGAATAAATTTTACAACTAAAATCTATTGGGACTCTTTCCCCTTAACAAGAATTCATCCTTCAACAATTATTTGAGTTTTGTTACTGAGACAATTATCATATAGTAAAACTGTGGCTGTCTGGAACTGTCATGCAAGGTATGACAGCTAAAGATTTTATAAGTACCACTGTCTTTTAATAATTTTGGATGAAAATCATTTTAAAAGACATTACATTTCCTTAACTTCTTTAACAGAACACACTGAATGTACTTCAATCTTTTCCTCAATATGAATACCAGTTACTATAACAGAAATGTCCTAAGCCCTAGACTTGTTTCTTTTAAGGGTGCTTTAGGATTCACCCAAGCTGCCAGCTGTCACTTCTGACTGCTGTCACTTCTCTGTCAGCTTGGCCACTGTGATCATGTCTCCCTGATATCTAAATTTGCTGATTAAAGGCAGGGAAAAGTGTCTTAATTCATCTTTGCAAACCCAAGGGGAGCATAGTTCTTACTACTTAAGGTGTTTAGTAAATAAATATTTGTTGAAATAGCAAGAATTAATGTAATAGGCTAAAATAAAAAAAGAAAAACCAAGCTTGCTAAAAACTCTAAAACTAGGTGTGAAATAACAATAAACATTATTGATATTGGGTACAGACCTGAGGGAATTGCTTTGATACACAGATTTGCAACATTTTCTCAATACTTTCTAATTCTCCACTATGGGAGTGCCATAGGATTGAGTTCCTGATTTTTCATGAGATGACTAAATAATAGAAGTAGATAAATAAAAACATAAAATTATTGCCTAAACTTTGGGTGATTATATAAAATTTAATGTCATCAATTTATTTTTATTTTTAGGCACACATTTGACCTACTCCAAACAGAAAATTGAGAAATGGCATTGGCATTCTTAGGTATTTTAGGGAGCTAACTGAGGGGGCATCTCATCACACCTACCAGCTATGATTTTGGGCAAATTATTTAATATCCTTTAATTTCAGTTTTTTGCATCTGAAAACAGGAAAAACAAAACCCTTCTAATAGGGTTTTGAAAGAATTAATGCATTTTAAAGCCCTTACCACAGGACCTGGCACTAAATAAGCATACAGTTACTTTCATTATAATAGGTCGTCTGTTCCTGGATTGGGGACAACGGTATCAACCCTGGGCATAGCCAGGCAATGTAATTGCCAAAATATTTTTCTCTTGTATTTGCTACTTGGCAGATATTGCCTCTGCCTCAGTATTAGGTGTTTTGGAACCAATGTGGCACCCAAATAGAAATAAGCTCTAAGTTCTCTAAATTTCTGACATAGAAAACAGGCATTTCCACTGAACTAGCATTCTAAAGAATGGGCTTTTAATGTGGACAATTTTAGGGAATGAGAGAAAGAGAATTTAAAAGACTGGTAATCCAAGTCCCTACAATTTATCATAAATGGTATAATCCTTAGCAACTGGAAAACCTTTCCATATCAATGCAAATTATAGAATTAAAATATTCACTGTAAGAAGCAAAAATGTTAGCCTCAACCTCAAATTAGTATGCACACAAAGGTAGATTGTCCTAAAGGAAACTCATTAGCTTCCCCTCAACTGGAATTAACAAATTCACAATATCCCAATTTCTTACCCAGTGTTACTTATCATAACACAATATAACAACATCACTATTTCTTTAAAATGGAGAAATTAAATGCTGCAAAATAAATAGGCTGTCTTACAAATTATATTTGGAAATTTAGAAAGAAGGCTATAAAATGTGGATGAGAATACAGATGGTAATATTATATCAAACATTCCTAAAAAGAATTCTTGTTATATAATGAAAAATAATGAATGAGATCTTATCATCTCCACTTCTGCTTAATCAGTATTTTCTCCCAATGTTTTTTAATGGCCTTCTAACCTAAATATTTCTCTACTGAACTTGGTCAATTTCTTTTTTGACTTTTAAGGGAAGTTTATCTGCTACTTGATGACTACATTAAGTAACTCCTCAGATTGTTCTCCTTGTTAAATTTCAAAAGACTATTATTATAGCCTTTATTTTCCAACATTTTAGCTGCATTATTGACTTTTGAATCTTTTCTTAAAAAGGCATCACTGATACACAAAAATATTATACTTGCATTTTAACTCCTTTAGAAATAATTTTGGCTTTTTAGTAACATATCTGCAGTACATTTCTAAACTGACAATTCACGAGAGGTACACAATGCATTAAGAAAATCTTGAATAGCAATTTTCTAAAATACTACATCTCTTAGACTACAGTAACTTAATCACAGCACAAAGTTTAAATATACTGACATCAATGTGAAGAAAATTATTTTATTGTGCATTTTAAAAACTTTATCTGAAATAATCATTCTATTTTAAGTTGCTCTTCAACTCTTCACTTTAGTTGCTCTTCACTACTGAAGAACTCATTTACTTAAAAATGATATACCAGCAAATTGTGGGTTGACCAAAATCAATTTTGAAAACAAATACCTTCGAATTCCTAAGAAAGATGTGAATAAAACTGCAAAATTCATGCCAAATTTCACATTCTAATGGTTCTGCAAGGAATAAAAGGGGATGTGAAATGAATGTCTGGTGAGAGAAACAAGAGATACCATGTTACAATAGAACTGGGGAGCACAAGGGCTAAGGAGTTGGCCTGAATGAGATACAGCTTGCTAATTCCTACACTGCAGGGATCCTGAAAAAATCTTTTACAAAATTCAATCACCACCCCATAATACATTTTTTTAGTTACATTTTTAAAGTTATATTTTTTAAAAAATGGCTGGTTTGAGAAGACCTCACAAAGTTGACATTTGAGCAAAATCCTGAAAGGATTAATAGAGTATGTAGAAATCTGGTGGAGAAGCATCCCAGATATCCCACAGTCACTTCAAACCAAAGATTCAAATCTGAACTTACTGTTTTTCCTCCTAAACCAGTTTCTCTTCCTGTATTTCCTGACTCTTTGAATTGTGCCATCATCTCTCCCACCACTCAAGAAAGAAATCCGGGACTTACCTTTAGACTGTACTTTTCCATAACTCTGAACAATGATCTGCAGCCCAAGTCCTTTTGCTTCTATCTCTTTATACCTCATATTGACTTCCTTTAGCTAATATTGGAAGAACATTGTTACTGCGTTTGTTTAGGCCATTGCCATTTTTCTCTCAGATTTTTCTAATATGCATTCTCTTAACTGGTCTTTCTGCCTCCAATCTTGTTTCCTCCCATCCATCCTGATGCTGCTAAATAATATTTGTGAAATGCAAAGTTTATCATGCCATTCTCCTGCTTATAAACTTTGCAGTTGTTTCTCATTATGGTCAAACCCAAACTCCTTATCGTGGCACGGAGAATCTTAGGTGATTAGCACACTTGCCCTGTCCGTCTTTCCACTTGACCTCTCCAGGTTTCTTTTCTCCATTTTAGGCAAATTTACTGGCCCTTGCTCTATAAAGTTTCTCCTAAAAGTGACCCCTTTCAACACTGTGTTTACACAGTTTGTACAAATTACTTGTAACAGTGATTTGCTTACATGTTTGTCTTTCCCAAACCCAGCCCAGAGATTGGTTCAAAGTAGGCATTAAAAAAAAAAAAATGGATAAAATTAAATGTACATATTACTGTTGTAGCATAAATATGGACCCCTCCTGTCTAAGCTCTGGCTCCAGGCAGGAGGGTTCCTCTCTCTCTAAAGCTTCAGAAACATCTTAGAAACTCCTCTTCAACTTGGAACTCAACATATTCTGATACTAAACACAAATAGCCAGTCTTGCATGTCTGGAAAACCATATAATTTAAAAGGACAAAAAAACCTAATCTTTCACAACTAAGAATTGATATTATGGGGGATTCATGAATATACCATTTCCTATATACACTTGTTTTTTAGCAACAAAGAAAATTTCAGTTCCAGAATATATGAGCTGCAGAAATTATAAACCACTTCCATTAAAGCTAATTTGAAGTTGAGAGAACCAGTCATAGGAGCTAAAAAAGGAAACTAAAGTTAGTGATAGAAAATAAGTAAAAATAAAGAAAAATTAGCTTTACAAAGCTACTTAGTAGCATCTGGTAGGAGAAAGATTCAACTTGTTTACAAGGCAGTAATGAAAATGAAACCCAGGATCAAAAATCCAGCCATAAAATCAGCAAGGTATTTAACATATAAATGGGGGACCAAGAATAGCAAAATATAATTTGACAGGTATATCTACAGAAAAATAAAATAATTTCCAAGCTTCTCATTTATGAGTCTAGGGGAGGTAGCAAACCTGTTTTCAACAAGCTACCTGATGGGAAATGGAAATTTACAGTACAGCAGTACATTAGAGAAGGTTAAGATGTTATTAATAGCATTTTATCACATATTCATTTCTTAGCATGAATAAATAGCAGTTGGAATTAGACTACTATATATGATTTCCAAATACTTATTCATTTTATTTTATAGATAATGGTCAAAAATAATTCGAATTTATTTGTTCTGATCATTATTTTGATATTTCCACCTATGACTGTGTAAGAGTTATACTCTTGATAACGACATAAAATGCAAACTTTGCAAAAATAGAAATTAAAGATTTTTTAAATGAAATATTTCACACACATAAAAACAGGCTTTTATTTAGAGAGGTTTTATAGATAGTTTAGTATGGCCAGTTAACTCTCTTGAAAGACCTAAAAACTCAAATCTCTTTTTCTCTGTGCATGGTGAGCCCAGCCAAAGACTTACCAGCACAGGGAGAACAAGCCATTGCCTTTGTTTATTAGATTTTATTATGCACAACAATCACCTGGTGATGTTGGTACAAGTAGATTCTTACTCAGTAGGTCTGCAGTAGGGCCCTGGATTCTAGTTTCTAAAAACCTCTGAGGGATGCTGGTGGTCCATGGACCATATTTTTAAATAGCAAGATCTGAATCAGTGGTTCTCAGCCTTGATATCTATTGGAATCATATGGGTACCTTAAAAAAACCCAGCATTTCTAGGAGTGAAAGGTTATTTAGTTTGGGCTGCAGTCTGGCCATTGAGAACTTTAAGAGTTCCCAAGGTGAGGCTAACATGCTGCTAAACTTGACAACCAATGCCCCAAAATGTATTTGTTACATTTATTAGGCTTCATTTCAGTACAGCATAGATTATGAGAGTAACTCATGTCCAAAAATCTCCAAATTCTTACTGAGACTATAATTCATTATCAATTAGGTTCTAATTTTAAGAATCTCAGTGGCTTCATTTCTGTATTCCCTGTTAAATTATTTAATAATATCTTTTAATAATATTTTAAAGTTATTCATGGAATTATAATGAAATGACAATCTGAATTATTTTTAGATTAGGAAGTAGATATATAAAAACACAAATATGTGATTTTAAATTATATGGAAGTGTCAGTTCCCAACCACAGATAAAAAGGTTCAAACTAGTTAGAAGTTTATAAAAAAAAATCCCCAAATCTATTACACCATGAGGAAGGCCCACAGACACAGAAAAGTTCTAAAACTTTAGTATCCCTACTTGAATAGGCACTACTGATCCAGGAGTTACAAACTGAGTGATCACTCTTTGTAAGATCTTTCCTAATAATTTTGCTAAATTGAGGTTTGTAAAAAAAGGTTAAGATGCAATTCCATTCCCAAGGCTCCCACCCTATCTTTTAGAAATACACATCAAAAATAGTGAATAAAAGAATATTTTACACTCCAAGGTATTTGCAGAAATTCCATAGTTATAGTAAAGAGTATTGGCATACAAGTCAGCTGCCACATACTAATGATGTGACTTAAACTTTCTGAACAGGCTTTTTTTACACCTAAAATAGTCCAATATGAATGTGATAGCACGGACTAATGCCACGTACAAATATAAGATAGTATTAAATATAACTTCAACAAGCCCAAAATAAATAAACAAAAAATAACGTGGTCATGTTTCAGTGCAAAGAACCGAAGTCCAGCTTGAGGACTACTCCAGCTTTGCCACTAAGTAGCCATATAACAAGCAAATCACATACCTTAGTCTCATTTTAAAAATAAAAAGGCCTCAACGAGATTATCTTGAGAACCTGTAGCAGATCAAAGCTTTATGATCTGAAAATAATCAAGTGGTCCTTTAAAGCAAATATGACTAATTCTAACAAAAAACACAAAAAAACACCAAGAATTTACTTTTAACATGATTAGTTTAACAAATCTCTTAAGAAAAATATTATTTTAAACTTGTCTTCAAGTCTACTAATTGGCTATCATTTAAAATAGCAAAAACACTTAAATCTAAAAAAAAGATGGAGTGTGGAGGGAGGTGGGGAGAAAAAGGATTATTAAATGCAAGAACACCAGGCAGAATTAAAATAAAGCAATGTAAACTGAGGATACTGAGATAGTAAAAAGCTCTTTCTAAGCAAAACTATTTCAAAACACGCAGTATGAGATTTTGATCTATCCCAAACAATATACTGTACAGGCATTCTTATTACACATTTTTCTAAATACTACAAATAACTCATAATTCCTGTATAAAATTATTCTAATTAACAAAGATGGTAGTACAGAGAGATTATTTCCTTTTAGTTTATTATTTAGTTTGAATACATGTCCTGCCAACCACAAAATACCTAGTGTGGCCAAATACATAAGAAATCCCTGTGTCAGTCAAAAAGTGCCACTCTTGCAGCTTTCTGTCACAAGGGTGCTGAGAAGTGTACTGTAACAATGATGGAGTGAGACACAGGTTGTCTCAATTTTAAGTTTCCGCCATTAATCCTCTTCAGAACTGGAATCATCCTCTTGGTCAGAGAGTTCAGGGACAGGAAATCGGAGAATGGCAGCTACCCCAGTCAGCTGGCTAAGCTGTTCCCCAGATACATGAAGACTAGAGAATATCCTAACCGTGCCTGCATTCTCTTTCACACTGTCCACCAGCCTCACATACCGGCTCCGTGTGGCTACATCTTGGTGCCTGAAGAGCTCATCACTGATGAGCAATGTGTCAATTGCCATGGCTTCATTGGCCTTCTCCACCTGCTTGAGTCCATAGAAAGCTCGGTCAGGTTCATGTTGTAACATTTTATAGAAGTCATCCAAGGCTTTTACTTCCCCAGCAGCTTTAGTGTCTGAAAGGCGGCTAGCTACAGTAGGGTCACAAAGGGCCTCTTTCAGGGAGTACTTGTGTCCAGAGGAGGCATGTACCTAGAATTACAATTATAAAAGTTAGACAGAAGTATCCCTTAGAACACCCATTAATCAGCCCACAATGACCTAAAGCCAAAAAGCACTAATAAGGCTTTATATGTTTAAGGATTTAAGCAGACTTTACTATATAAATTTGCCAGATATTTAACAGTCCTATTTTCATTTTATTATCTCCCTTAAAATTCCAGCCATGTAGACATTCTCCTCATATTTTTCCCAGTTCTAAAACTTTAGGAGTAGTTTATACCATTCCCTCTGCCCATCCTTAATTATCCCTGGGTAAGATAGTTTTACCTGAAGAAATTTGGACCGGTTTTCCAGAAGCACTTTGTTGTCGGTCTTCACTGCCTGTTGAAACATGTAGTCGCAGAACTGCTCCCTCACAAATCCTGGGCTTGCCACCAGGATGCACTTTACAATATCAAAGTGTATGTGGCGCTGGATGGCCTGGACCACCTGTTCATAGAACCGCTCCAAGGCCCGGTCATGCTGGGAGCAGTTGCCTTTCCGTTTCCTAGGGATGTTCACCTCCACCTTGGCCCGAGTGAGGGTCATGCTAGGAGTGACTAAGCAGATATGGGCGAGGCCTTCCTGCATGACCACAGCCGCCACATCAGCGCTCCAGGCTGGGTCACAGGCCTGCTCGATGCGCTCCAGAACCACACTGTCCCACTGTTTCTTGGCCAGGGTAAACTGGCGGTTGGGCTCCAGCTCGATGGTGTGGTAAGCCCCCATCTTGACATACTCATTCTCTTGGATGTTGGTCCCCTTGACCCGCAGCTGGCAGGCTTGAGAGTCGAAGTCGATGGCTTCCACGCAGAGAGTGAGGGTAGTGCGGACCCGGTTGCTTCCCACGCTGCCGGTGGAGGATTCGGTCTGTACCTTGCGGATGGTGGAGGCGCGCAAGCTGTCGCCCACCTGCACTAGATTGTAAGTGTGCCACATGTCCTCAGGCTCCTCCGGGACCAGGGTCACCTGGCCCGCATTGTCCTTCTCAATGTCCTTCCTCACAAGCTTCATGGTCTTGGCAGGGGCTCACCGACAGAACAAGAAGGACCAAGGGGGTCCCCACCTGGGAAGGGGCAGGAAGGGGGAAGGGAATGTAGGACGGGAAGGGGGCGGGACCCGGTTCCTACGGGCAACTGCCAGGCGGGGAATGAAATACTCCTGCTCCAACTCAGGCGGCCAAGGGGAGCACTCACTCTAGTCCCCTATCCCTTCCTTCCTCAGACTCCCGAGACACCGCAGCGAACACCTCACCCTCCGCGGTTCCCGCTGCCAGCACCGGAGCAAGAGGCCGACGCAACGAGGACGCATGCGCAACCCGCGCCCCGCCTCCCGACGCACGCTTTGCGTCCCCAACGGAGAGGTGGGGTCGCCGTTTGCGCGCGCAGGCGTACTAAGCGGAGAGGCTCTTGGAACGAATAAACTCTAAGGAAGGTGCGCGGGATTTTTGGTGACAAGTCCTTTATTTTAATGCTGAACTTGAACTTCCTAAGTTTTCTCTTCCATCCCTGTTTGTGAAAACTCTGGGGAGTATGTGAGTGCAAATATTTTTTTTTAGCTGGATGCAGTTGCCACTGTGCATCTCCTCCCTCTGGGTAAATTGAAAATTTTCTAAAAGTTAAAGGAGCTCTCAGAAGTGCAGATTTGTCCCCAGAGGTCCAAACTGTGCTCGATTTTGCTCCTGCCTTATCCGCACTCAGACGCTACAAGCCTGTTGGAGCTGGTATTTCCAGAAGCGTTTTTTTAAGAACTGTGGGTCACGTTCTGTCTGGGCTCTGAGCAACGTGCCCAGCTGTTTTCTGCGCTTAGTTACCGTGTCTGCAACGATCTAATTAACCCAGATGTTAAAGCACTGGTCCCAGAGAGAGAAGAAACTATGTGTGGAATTTACCCCTGGGTGGACTTCTCAGTTGCTTGACCTGATGTCCTGGGAATCCTAGAATCCACAGCAATCTCAGCTTTCCCTAGCTCAGTAGCCTGTGAAATGTTTAGGGTGGGGGTTGGGTCGCAATAGCTTAAGGCCCTGTCTTCACTGACAAAGCTCAGCTAAAAGCTGAGGCTATGACCGACCCTGATTAAATAGCTACAGAATTTATTTTAAAACTTGACATTTTTTATTGGGGAGTGGAAGTTGAGAAGTGGGATCGCCTCTCAAAAAGACTGATGAATCGCAAAAAAATGAAAATAAAATTTTTCTTGGAAGTTTAGATGGGGTGGAGTGTCAAGGAGTCCTGCACACGTATCTTCTAGTTATCTGTCCTATCTTACCGTGTGTGAGTTTGAAAAGTGAGTTCACCAGCCTGAATGGGTAAGACAGGGATGAAAGGAAGAAATCTGACTTTGGCACAAGCTTGATAATTTTAACTGAAGTCTCAATTATCTTTCTCAGATTGTCAGGGTACAGAAAGGTCCTCTCCAAGCAGAATTCCAAATTAGAACTGTACAAATTAGAACCGCTATTTATTTTTGGTCTCTCTCTCTCTCTCTCTTTACCTTCCTCCTTCCCTTTTCCTCTCCACCTCCCTGTCATGCTGAGTGCCCTCACAAAGATCCTAACTCACTTTGCCTTCTTCCAATTCCAAGAGTACATAGCAGCCTTTCAGTAAGCAAAGAAATCGATCACACTGAAGCCTGAAGGTGTTTTGCCTTTCGAAAGGACACTGTATCTTTTTAAAAAGATCTTGTTAAAATTCCTAATTGGTAGAGTAAAAGTGTACGTGTGTGTGTGTGTGTGTGTGTGTGTGTGTGTGTGTGTGAGTGAGAGAGAGAGAGAGAGAGAGAGAGAGAGAGAGAGAGAGAGAGAGAGAGATGAGATAATTTTGAGCTGGGGGCTTTGAAGTGCTCTTGATCACCTTTCTAAGTCCAGTTCATCTCTTCTCATGGATAGTCTGCCAAAGATTAAAAGCCATAGAATCATAGTGGTAGGCACACAATAGGATCTGAGTAAAAGGTTTTTACTGAAGAGCTATCATTTATTGACTATTCATCAATAAATACTTTCCTATGCTCTTTCCTCCCCCATAAGTTAAATATTTGTTATACTCATTTTATGGAAGAAAATGAATTATGGGGAAGTTAAATGTTTTCAAGATCATGACTACATTCAAATTCAGACCTGTTTAACTCCATACCCTCTCCTCTTGCCGCTACCACCATACTATATTATGGATACTTGTAATCATTGCTGCAACTGCAAATTATGTGCAGTTATCTACTGACACTTCCCTGAACTGTCACTGTTAACAGTTAAACAAAACCCCACAGCTCAGAAACCAACCTGGAGGATTTGAAAGGCACTAGTCCCTTCCCTGCTCTTTTATCACCTCTTAAAATCATTATATTCTTCTTTTCCACATAGGTTTTTCTTCTGCCCAGCCTAGGTCATCATAAAATCTTTGAGGAAGATCTAATTTTTGACTTTAGAAAAAA
>RJWJ010025441.1:0-23806 GCA_004363605.1 Indri indri
ATAAATAAAAGTAGCAAGAAGATGAGAGTATTTAAGATTTCACCAAAGATTTGGTCATGTAAATTATTTTTGTTGCTTTCTTTGTAATAGGTTGAAGGATAAGATGTCAATCAAGTACATGAAAACCATTTGAATTCTTGAAGCATATTAGACATTTATAATGCAAAGTGATGATAACCACAAACGATGGCATTTATTTTTCTTGGGAACAAATGTGTGAGATATTTTTAAAGAAATACATAACAACTTCATGCGTATGTGAAGAATAAAGAAGTATGAAAATACTGAAATAATTTCAAAAGTTAGCATGTGGCTTTATCACAAAATTTCCATCTTATTTTATTTAGTGAACTTAGTTTTTCATGGTTTGCATAGTAGTCCCCCAAGCTGTTCCTCTGCAGTTAGAGCTCAAAATCAGAAAATTTTTGCTATTATGTCTTTATCATTCAGTGATCCTCACAAGCTAATCTAAAAGGATTTACATAAATAAATTATTGTCATGATTTGCATTATTTATTTGATGATGTAAAAATTATATACACTTATTATGATGTTAAATCTTTCCATAAATGCTGACGGAAAAATAGCATCATCATTAAAAGTAATATCCATTATAACAGAATGTATATGGAGTATATATTGAAGATTGGGCACAAAAAAACTATAAAATAACACAGTAATTAAGACTATCTTTTGAACATGATCTATCATTTTCAAAGTATGAAATATCATTTAAAATCATGATATTACTTTTAGAAATTAATGAGAAGTGGTATATCATAATAATACAGAAAAATTAGTTGTCACCACCATAATAATTTTATATCTTATTGTATGTAGAACAACTGATGTGAAATATCATTGCAGCCTTCTTAGATAATTATAGGAGAAGCATAAGCTTTTCAGAGCCCTAAAAACCTGCTCTTTAATTCAAGAAAACAGAACCAAATCCTACACAAGCACAATCTCTTAATAAATCACATATTCTTGAGGTACATCACATATTCAAAAACCTATATCTATGTTAATGGGGAGAGGTCTCACAGGTTATTTTACAACCCACAGTAATAGCAGTAATGTATATTATTTTATTAGCTGGTAGATAAAACTTCTAATTATAATCATGCATGTTTATAATGGTAGTCAGAATATTTCGTTTGAACTGAACAGATATAAATTCTCACGAGTTCATTGAATTTGGCAGTATGCTCAAATCCTAAAAATTAGATCAGAGAACTTTTGTTTAAATTTTTGCAAAAATCCAACATAAAGAATAGACAGACAAATTGATCTCTGGTTGTTTTTTTGCAATCAAGAAAATAGACTTTTTCATTTCTAATTGAGCTTACTTGGGTCCTTTCTTCTCTGTTCCTGGTTAATCTAGCAAGAGGCCTATCAATTATATCTTTTTAAAGAACCAACTTTTTGTTTCATTGATCTTCTGTATGATTTTCTTGTTTTTAATTTCATTTAGTTCTTCTGTGACCTTAGTTAATTATTTTCTTCTGCTGGGTTTGGGATTGGTTTGCTCTTCTTTTTATTCTTTTGCTCTTCCTTGAGACTTGTCATTGGATTGTTAATTTTTGATCTTTCTGTCTTACAACTGATACCACAGAAATATAAAATATCATCTCTGAATATTATGAAAATTTCTATGCACATGAACTCAAATTGTAGAGGAAATGGACAAATTCCTGGAAACAAACAACCTCTCAAGACTCTGTCAGGAAGAAATAGAACTCCTGAACAGACCAATAATACGCAAGGAGATTAAAGCAGCAATAAAAATCTTCCGACAACAAAAAAAGCCCCAGACTGGATGGATCCACAGCTGAGTTTTATCAGACCTACAAAGGAATGTTGGTACCCATACAGTAGAAATTATTCCATAACGTGAAGAAGGAGGTAATCCTCCACAACTCATTCTACTAAGCCAGTATCACCTTGATACCACAGCCAGGAAAGAACACAATAAAAAAAGAAAACTATAGACAATCCCTTATGAATATAGATGTAAAAAAACCTCACCAAAATACTAGCCAACTGGAATTCAACAACACATCAAAAAATAATTCACCATGACTAAGTGGGCTTCATCCCAGGGATGCAAGGATGGTTCAACATACATAAATCAATAAACGTGATTCAGTACATAAACAGAAGAAAAACAAAGCTCATATGATCATCTCAGTAGATGCAGAAAAAGCATTCAACAAAATTCATTACCTTTCATGATAAAAACCCACCACGAACCTGGCATAGAAGGAACATATCTCACAATTATATGACAAACCCACAGCCAACATCATACTGAATGGTGAAAAGTTGAAAGCATTCTCCTGAAGCACTGGAACAAGACAAGGATGCCCACTGTCACAACTTCTGTTCAACATAGTTTTGGAAGTCCTAGCCAGAGCAATGAAGCAGTAGAAAGAAATTAAGCATATCCAAATTGGGAAAGATGAGGTCAAAGTACTGTTTTTTGCTGATGATATGATCTCATATCTAGAAAACTCCAAAGACACCACCAAGAGACTCCTAGAATTGATAAAGAAACTCAGCAAAGTCTCAGATTACAAAATAAATGCGCGCAAATCAGTAGCTTTCCTATACACCAAATAACAGTCAAGCTGAGAGTCAAATCAAAGATTCAACACCATTCACAAAATAAAATATCTCAGAATATACTTAACCATGATGTGAAAGATCTCTACAAAGACTACAAAACACTAAGGGAAGAAATTGCAGATGATTCAAATGGAAAAACATCATGTTCATGGATTGATAGAATCAACATTGTTAAAATGTATATACTTCCCAAAGTGATTTACAGGTTCAACTCAGCCCCCTTCAAAATACCAATGTCATATTTCTCTTTATTATTTAAATCTATATTTTATCTAAGTATAATAAATATTAGCATATCTATATATGTGAAATATTTCAGTTTAAACTTATTTCATTTTGCAATATGGTTTAAATACAATACAATAATTTTAATACTAGGCATATCAATTGTGCTACAATATGCTAACTAAATGTATGCTACCAGGAAATAGCCTTTAAGAGGTAATATATTTTGAAAATTGTTGAAAAATTACATAAATTTATTATTAAACAAAGCTGTAGCTTTAGCATATAAAAGACCCTTGCATATACTAAAAAAATACTTTACACCAGTAAAAACTAGCTTCTGACACAAGATATGAATGGGGGGATCATGTCCTTGAACATTAAGAAAAACAAATCTTTTCATTTAGTATATGTGTTTCTGGTTTTGTGAACTGCTGAAATTCATCTAATGAGGACCGGAATCGTGTTTCAAAATTACATTTTCTGAAATATTTAGTCTCATTTAAATCTCTATACTGTGAAGTGAGAATTTAATGTTAATTCACCCCATTTTTTAGTTTTAGTACATATAAATAATAATACTTATTATTGAATAAATATATTTATAATCTAGTAACTAAGATGTGTGTTTCTGTGTGTGTGTGTGTGTATGAAAGATATCTTTAAAATTTTTTCACGTAACTGATGAATAGATTTCACAAACCAGAATATTTATTAAGGTATAATATTGGCTTACTTTTAATGAAATTTTAATCACTACAATTGCTCTATATTTTAATTCTGAAATGAATTGGATAGAACCAAATGAAAAGAGGAAGAGTGTAAGAGAGATAAGAGAGAGAAAAGGTCCTATGTAAATTTGTTTATCTGCTTTCCTATTTTCCTATATTTTTTCATTTTCTATATTTTTTCATTATTCTATATTTCTTAATACTTTCATTTTTGGTCCAGTTAGTCAACAAAGTGAAAATATAATTCGAAGAAGATACATGTGATGATATGATGTATTGACATTTATGTAATTACTTTGCACTGAATTTTAATTTCAGTTGAAAAAAAATTTCTCCTTGTGTCATACTTTTAAGTGATATAAAACAAAATAGATTTGTTAGTTAATAAAATATAAGAATTAGCCTTTACTTACATTTAAACACTAGCATAGTATTATGTAGTATGGTATAAAATAAGTGCTGTTTCTCTTATTTAGGACCCTCAATTTAGAATTGCAGTTTCCTAAATCAAACTAGTCTCTTTATAAGTTCTTATACAAATTTTTTAAAATGCTATCTTTCAGGGCACATTTCTAGCTTTATATTTTGCTTATGATGACTCTGTAAAGAGATACAGCCTGTGAAGATGTAAAAATAATAAAATAAATACTTTGAATATGTTAATATTAATGGAAGCTAAAACTTCAAAAATGGTTTATTCCATTCTACATGTCAGCATTATCTCCTCCCTTTATTTTTAAACTGTGAAGTTTAGCTTTCCTGCTAAATAACATAAATCATCTTAATGAGCAATCTACAAGGGAAACTAATAGCTAAGACTTTCAATGACCGAATCAAATCAGACCAAACAAAATAACAACAAATGATACAGCAGGGATTGAAGGCTGACAAGAAGAAAATATAACATATTTAAGGACTTCAATGAAAAAATTATATCAATAAAAGTAAAATATTTAACTTTTTAAACCCTAAAAAAGAGAAAGAAAAAAGTTAATGCATGAATGTCATCTATATGAATTACCAATTAACCATGTATGGAACCTAACTCTTCTCAATCTAGCCAGCAAATCTTCATTGCATGCTACTTTTAAGTTACTGATATTTTCAATGATATTGGTTCATAAAATCATTTAACCTTCAGTTATTATATTTAATATGAGTAATATTTGCTTTCCCTTTACTTGCTACTTCATTTTAGAGTTAGTAAATATAAATAAACATTTTGCTGTGCTAATTTTGTGTGTTTAGAGAAGTAATTTTGACTGCTGATCTAGGTGACCAAGGTACATATAGAACTCTCATATTCATTCTGTGAGTCGGGTTACAGATTAACTGTTAACAATTTCTGTACGTCTCTACCCTCCCCAGACCAACCTTGTTAGCTCTGCAGAGACCTGGAAGAATTATTTATTTGGAACCTAATCTTTGATAAGACTCCAGGTGATATTTCTTCTCATATTAGGATATATGTCTGATTTTCATCAGATGACCCATCTAAAATATGATATGAAAGTCAAAGATAGCATTAAACAATTAAAAATGTCCAATGGCTAACGTACTGATATCCCCTGCCATCTTTAGTCATTTATTTAACTTTGCGTGAGCATTTCTAAATATTGCTCTCAGCTGGGCAGTCACATCAGAGCTTCGAAAATAGATGGCATTTTTCATTATACTTCTGTATTTTCTAATCTAGTCAGGTATAATCCCCCATGGAAAAAGGAATGACCTAGTCACCATCTGCTGCCAGAGCCTTGTCATTCACTATCTTGGGGGTGGAGTGGTCTATGCTCTTTTATGGATTTGTCTACATGACAGCAAACTAACACTTGGAAAATTAATTAACATGAACATATGGAAGTGGGTGTCAGTTTCATAATATACAAACTGGTTCAATTTTACAAAATGCTCCATCCAAATATTTCTTCTACTGCAGATAGTCTAGAATTATTTGGAAACCTGAAGGAGAGTATGCCTTAGTGATTCTGACTTGCTAATTGTGATAAAGGATAATGCATCTACATGAAATTATTTTCTATTTTAGAAACTAAATTAAGAAATTATAAGACACAAAAGGTCCACCTTGAATTACTCAGATTTACTTTTATAGATCAATTCCCAAGTTTTACACTAATATACTTTTTCATGGCAAATAATAGAGTTTAAATTTTGCATTTGTTTCTTTTTAATTAGGCCACATTTTGTTCATAGTGATTAGGGTGTTGCTATTTATTTATAATTTATTTATAAAGTAGGTAATACAAACATTTGTATTTCAATAAGACTTTGCTTTATTATTGTTTATTCAATCTTGGAATAAATTTGAAGCAAAAAATTAAAAGTTTAAAAATGCATACTTTAGTGATTTTAATACATATTTATATTTTACTAAATATTTTTCCTATGTCACTATGCAATGCTACTTATTTTTCAAATGTTATAATAAATGAGCAATTTTCCGATTTGGAATCCTGATTTCAGATCTTATAGCCTTGCATGTTCAAATAGGACCTCTAATACTACATCATGAAATTAATATAGATTTCAAATTTAGTAATGAAAATTAGTTTAAATTGGGCTGTTGAAGCAAAATGACATTATTTGACATTAGTTTGAAGAATCTTAACTGATTTTTTGTTGTTTTACTTTAAATGTTTTGACAAAATTATAAAGAAAGAATTCACCACTATATATGCTTCGTATCCATTTCCCCTCTTATCAAAAGTGGCACTTTATATTTTAGTAATGGTTATTAACATAGGTAATATCTTTTAATCAACCCTCAATTAAAGTTTTTGATATGAGCTCTGTAAGCACTTAATGTGAGCCTGAAAAAAAATGTAGTATGGTATTACAAAGATTTGGATTAGATATTGATACATAGTTATCATAAGAACACCACAACTAAAGTTATCATTTTATCCTGACCCACATCAGAAAAACGCAAGTGCATCAACACCCTTGACTGTAAGCTTAGGTTGTTTCTGGAACAGAGCGATGTCCTTGTCTAATTCAAGAAAACTTACCAAATCCTGAATCAAACTTTAATTCCTCAGGCCTTTTCCTCTACTCCCTGGTATTTACAGACTTTAGCTTTTTTAATTGGTGTGATAATGACTAAAGGTACATGGCTCAACATCGAGAAGGCATGAGGCCTAGAGTACGGATGGAATGTGATTTTTCACTAGCGAAAATGTCCCATTTCTTGTGTAAAAATGTTAATACATCGTGTTATTCTCACGTCCACAACTACAAATGCAAAGAAATGAATTCAAAGAAAGAGGGAGGACACTTTTTTATTTCATGTTTGTGATCATACATGTGTTCTCGGTGTGTGTTCTTCCTTCATTTTTATAAAATAAAAATCATTTTCACAGTGAAGCAGGATGCCTTCCACTAGGCAGTGATTACCTTTAGGGATATTGTGCTCAAAGAATGCTGTTACACAATGAATAGAATGAGCTGTAGAATTAACTAATTTAAAAACATTCTTCTCCTTTCTAAATTCCTTCTATTTTTTGAATAAGGCCTAACAGATGCAAAGTTGCGAAGAAATGCTCTTCAAATGGAAATATGCAAAATTCTGTGACTGAAACAGTAATTCATCTACTGAGAGGGACTCTTTTATTAGCTAAGGTTTAAACTGCCTTGTTCTGGGTGGGTCCCTTCAGAGCTGCCATCAGTTGTACCAGGAGTTGGGAAGACTCCCAGGAAGTCAGAAAACATGGGTTAAGGACTAGGATTTATTGGGATAGGAGTGAACTCACAAAGGTAAATTCAGCAAGACAAAGAATCATGTAGTTCCTCAGTTTCCACATCAGCCAATGGCGTGGTGTGCCAGGGCCGAGGGTTCAGCTGCAGTTGGGCATGGTTTGATTCCAGTAGGGGACCCCACATTGTTCTGTGTGTCTCCCTTCTTAGAATGTGAAAAAATGGCTGCTTGTATCCCTTAGTCTGGAGCCTGCTATTTACAGGTGTTGCCTGGGAACTCTGGCTCCAGTGCACCTGAGGAACTCGGTGCTGTGGTGCCAGTGGATTGTCATAGTCCTGCCCATGTCAGCGCCCCTGCTTGGCATGGTAGTTAGGCACAGCTGGGAAAATGTAGTGTTGTCCACACCACCCAAGGACATTTGTGGACAATTCTGCTCCTGGCATCATTAATGTTTTTCCTTATTTGACTACTGAGCGCAAGGTACATACAGCAAATTGGAACTCCCAGAACTTTTTTCTATGCCTTCTTACACTTAAGTTAAAAAATATATGATGATTCATGAATAGCATCACTGCAGTTTTATTCACACTACAGCTCCATGGAAAAACAAATTAGAAATTTTATTATTTTTAATGCATCCGATCTGCCTGTTGAGCCATTTACTACCATGATTTGTGAAGGGAAAATAAGAACAAATCCAGTCCTGATCTGGGCATAAAAATTATTTTGATATGGTAATTCATTCTATTTAGGTTTAAATAAGTATATTTGAGATATATAACGGTTTTTCAGGTCTTTCATCTTCTCCGAATGGCATCTGGACATATGGGAAACTGACTTATATGAGTTCTTGATTTTGGAGGCAAGAGGAGACTTTGACCTCATGCAGGTACGTGGGTACACACTGCTGCCTGGTAGACTCTTGATATGTGATTGTTGTAGTAATGTACCCAGGTGTTAGGCCGTTATCATCAGAGAATCATTTGCTAAAGAAATCAGAGTTTTCTGTTTTAGTCGGAGTTTAATCTGACTCTCATGATGCCACTGGTGCTTCATATCTTACGTGGTGTATCTTCCTTCTCTTGCATTTAGCTTAGGCTCTCACTCTGCTTCCTTAATTCCCCAGGACAACAGGCCCAGTAGCTTGTCCATCTGCTCTCTGTGCCACACAGGAACTGAGACAGACTGACACGAACAAACGAGACCTTCTTTCTGCCTGGTCATATTAACTATGCTATAGCTGCCTGGGACCAGCCTGCCCAGAAGTCTCCCCCAAGAGACCCAAGTTAGGAGTAAACCAGGAATTCCTCTGCCCTTTGAATTATCCACAGGATGTAAGTTCATTACGTTTGTGACATCAAATCCCCAGGGCAGAAACTCTGTTGTTTTACTGATCTTTTCATTGTTGGCACAACCCAAAATCTCTTCTTCTCTTTTGCTGAGAAACACCTACACCTCATATCTTCTTCATTTCTTAACTCTCCACTTATACCTTTCGTATTCCCATAAGACGCTGGAACATTCTTTTTTTTTATTTTTTATTTATTTTTTTAGTATTTTATTTCAGCATACTACGGGGGTACAAATGTTTAGGTTACATACATGGCCTTTGCCCCACCCCAGTGAGAGCTTCAAGCTTGTCCATCCCCCAGAGGGTGCGCACCACACCTATTAGGTGTATATATACCCATCCCCTCCTCGAACATTCTTTTTCAAAGACTTTCCATAAAACACTACATTTCATGTGTACTTAAAACAAAAAAGAAAAATATTAGAAAGTAAATCCCAAAGATGAATTATTTTTCCTCTGACAGATTAGCTCAACCCAAATATATTTTGTACATTAGCCCATCAAAAGAACTCAAAGAAAATTCAGTCTAGTAAAATCATATCCTTTAGAAGAAATGAAACCCTAAATAGATCAACTTCCTCAGAGAAATAAGAGAAAGCACTGGAATCCACATATTTTGGACTATAGCCTCAATATTCTTCCCTGACTCTCAAAAAGCTCTAGGATCCTGCTTGATTAGGTAGAGCCTATCATTACTAGAAAAATAGTAAACTATGATGGGAAAATTTGGAAAACTTTCATATTTGAATTTTTAGGTAACTACATGCACCAGAGGTGAGTACACTTAAAGAATGCTATGTAATGTCTGTGCATAGAATCCTGAAGTCCATATTTCAGAAAATAGCAGCAAAAAATCCTATGCAGCACTAAATAACCAAGACTATGGAAAAATGGAAAGTTCACGGACGTGAAAGAAAACTCATTCCCTTGTTGCAAAATCAAAACTCTAGAGCCTTTCCTAGTGTGGAAAGCTTGAATGTTTTCTACTGTACTAACACAGTAAATAATGGAAAATAGATTTTTACTTGTGCAATGGAAGATACACAAACTTAAGCATTAGTGCCAAATGATAAAAATTCGAAAAGATTATGCAATTAATCAACATGTTTTCTTAGACTATCTTTAAAATATCATGATGCATTTCAATACCAACATTTGAGAAATGACCTATCAAATATTTTTTAACTTTGATAAAATAAAAGTAAAACATATAAATATAATATTAGGAATTAAATACACATTCCAAAATTTTCACTTCTTTAAAAGTCTTTCATGTTTCATTGTTCAACATATTCATAATTCTCTTATTACTACTAAGATCCATTTAAATCCATAATTGTCTCATTTGAGCTCAGCATGGTTACCATTTAAAAGCTTTTTTAAAAGGTGTCCATACTGCTCTAGTGCATAATAAGCTGTTTACAGTCTTGCGATAACATGATGAGACCCTCACTTGAGCCTCAAATGATTGCATCTTAGCTCAGTATGAATGCTGTATTGATGCTTTGTATTTCATGCTTTGGAAAGAAGAAACAATAAATTAAAATGGCAATAGAAACCCAAGATATCATTTCAGATTTCAAACCATAGGTGTTCTGTGTTCCTTAACTACAAAGTGCTAATGAAAGTTTATTTTGTAGATAAAGAATGATGTAATTAGAATATGTCTTTCATTAGGAAATTATAGTCATTTATGATGGTATAAAATAAAATTATTCATTTGGTTTTATCTTAAGTAATTTTCTGGTTATTTAGTTAAGTATATTTGAAATGATAACTTCAGTTTCAGGGCATTTTATCTTTTGTCATGGAATTTCAATGGAAATACATCATTAAAACAACTACATATATTCAATTCTGTGATAGTAAGTAAAACGAGTATTTTGTGTTACAAAAATCACTAGCACTACATACTGATGTCATTTCATTAATCTGTATTTTAAGTCATTCTAATTTTACACTAGTATATGATTTTCAAGCCAATAAATCTTTTAAAATATATTTTATTTTTCTCAGACATTCAAAACTTTGTTTTCTGTACAATTACTATTCAGAAGATGGAAAAGATGGGCAATTTGATGGAGTATTCCATTTCCACTTGGTTGACACTTATCTGTAATTTTGTAGATGGTCTCTGTCTTGCATAAGTACTTTTTCAGAATAGCAATATCTAAAGGAACTGAATGACATTATTTTAATTTAGAACTATGTAAAGAAGTCATATAAAAGAAAATCCAAAGTTCATGACTTAGTATAATCCTTTTAGATCATTAAAATTATATGTAAATGTGACATCTATTTAGGCAACTTTCTCTTTATCTGGACTTTATTCATGATATGACTCAGTACATGACTAAGAAGATAATCATCTTAGTAGACTCATTCAGTCTGAAGGACTGTTTTTGGAGAACACAATTGTAAGTCTTACCCAAGCATATAACACATAAAAGCACTTTCAAACTATAAATTTTATGCAGTACAGTTGCAAAAATGTTTCAGCTTATCAAAAGTATCTGACCTTCTGTTTTAAAATATCCTATTCAACACATTTACTAAGTTTGGCATCAGCTATTTATTGCATAACACATATATTTTTCTCCTTTAATTGTCTTATATTTACATTTTCATTACTCATAATTCTCTCCAACTCCTTTTCGCCCTTTTTCTTCCAGATTTTGGTACATATACCCTAGCCTGGTTTATACATGAGACATGTAAAATGCTGAAAGTAGTTATCAGAGGAATCCTATTATGTTAGAAATTTAATAGTCATGTTTCTAAACTGCAAATAACAAAATCATATTTTATGAACTATATGCAAATAGTATGGGGATGTATTTTGAAAGCAATTTAGAATTTCTTAAGGCTCAGGATGTTTAATGGAAGGCATATTTTCACATATTTTAATGGAAAAAAATTAAAATCATTAATAAAAATTCCTTGTTTCATTCTTGTTCGAACTGTTGCTGCTAATTTAAATGTGACTTTATAGTTCTTTTGAGAATTATTGAACGAGATTATGTACATTTTCGTTCAAGGTATAAGTAAAAGCTGTTTTATATTCTTGTAAATTTTCTTTGTGATTTTGGAAGTGTTTATACTGGTCTCCATTCCAAATACAGATCATTCTGATTGACTGATAGTTTGATATTAATACTATTGGTACACAAGTTTTACTCTTTCAAATATATAATTTTTACTGTAACTTAAAAGACAAAGAAAATGAAGTATTTAGTTAACATTCTGTCTTTCAAAGTAGGGAAGTGGCAAAAAGGAATGATTATATTTTATTTATTATTTTGCAATCTTGCTTTCATTAAAATCTGTTAACAACATAAAACAAATATTCCTTCTAAAAGTAACGCTTCCTGCAATAACTCCATCAGTATGTTCTAAGAAAAAGAGGTTATTTGCCTATATAATTTGAAGGATTTTTTAAAAGAGAGTAAAATTTAATCCCAAACCAAAATTTCAGATACCCTGAAACATTCCTTATTTCAATACCTTATGTATGGAACTATTGTGATTTTCATATGAGAGTAGCTCTTATGATATACGAATAATACTTAAAATGAAATATATTGCTCACTAAATTATTTCAGACTCGTAAAAAGTTAAGGGCTTTTTTTCCCCTAAATTTTGAAATTGATTTATATTTGTAAAAGATGTATGTAACACTTTGGATAGTGATATTTTCCAACTGACGTCACAGATAAAATAAGATTATTTTTAACTACATGTCTTATTATGTAGTTAATTTTACTATTAATCCATAATTATGTTAGGTAGACAGCTAGGGACCTCCAGCCCCTACTGGGGACTATGCAGGAGACTGCCACACCTGGGGGAGGAGGGAATGCTCTACAAATCTGCCAATCAATCAGAACTTAGGGTGCCAAGTACAAAAGAATGCAGAGGACTCTCTAGCCTATGGGCCAAACAGCATAGGTACAGTAGAGTCTGAAAAGCGACCTGGAACAACCGGCTTTCAGAGAGGCTCGTGGGGGATCCGCAAGCGTAGTAAGACTCAGGTCATATAACTTCCAACTGTCCAATCAAAGTGGTTCCATAGTGACATCTGAGCCACGAGGAAGGTCCAATCCAGACACTATAAAAGAAGACCCAGACCATAACCAAGGCATTTTTGTTGTGACAAGGGGCCCTTGTCCATTTGTCCTCTGTGGTGCATGTATCTTGCTCTCCTCTGTAAACTTACATCTTGCTCTTGCTCTGTAATCCTTTTTCTTCTCAATAAACCTTGTTTTCTACTTACCTTGCTTTCGGTGTGTCTGGTCATTCTTCAATCAAGAGCTCACTAAGAACCTAGAACAGACAAGATTACAGACCCCAAACTCCGACAGTTACTGTGAGGTTTCTTAATGCGTTTCATACAGGATTAAACTTTATACCACATACCAGATGTAAAATAGCATTTTTCATAATAAATCATAGTTTAGAGGCACATTTATTTTTTGCTTAATGGAGTACCAAAATTGCTATGCATAATTTCTGCATTGTGTCTATATTTTAAAATTTAATTTAATTCCATTTACAGTTAAAATAAAATATAATTCATTTATACTAATGGAAATAAATAAAACTGCAGATATTACTGAAGGTAATTTTTAGAAGGGGTGGAATTATAAAAACATAGTCATATAAGTCATATAAAAACATAGCTAGGTCTATATAGAGAAAGATATAAATTGCTTCTGTGTTTATATTTAGAAACGCTTATAGGCATTGATAAACCAATTTTTCCATTAAAAAGTGAAATGCCCCCTCCAGTTAGATTTTAACTGCTGATTTCAAAACCATGTTCTGCTTTTTTGATATGTCACAGTTCCTAAAAAAAAAAAAAAAAATGCAGTTACTCATTATCTATACTTTTAAATAATTTTATTTTTAATAATAATTAAAATAAAGAATATTTTGAATTTGAATAAATCATCGCAAACAACTATTCCAGCCTTAGATGATTATTTCATTAATATGTAAGTTGTAGCAACTTACATTGTAATACATTTTAAAATTAAAACTCACTATACCTATTTTTATATTAATAATTAAACAACATATAAATGGTAGTTATAACTCTAACATGTGACATAATACGTATGTTAGAAAATATCTTTGTCTAAGGATGCCCTTTTACACTAAGTGGCTTTGCATTTTGGAAAACCACATAAAATTAATTAAATATATGAGTAAAACATTAAATAGCATCTGCTTCCTGATAGATAAGAAAGAATAAAATTAAGCTAAAGTGAGCTGATAGATTAAAATTGGTTACTTTCAGACTTTAACATTCTATGTATCTGAGAAAAATGAAACTAAAAAGAACCTAAATGATTTTTATTGGTATTAGTTATTTTCAAGAGATCATATCAAGTTACACTACTGATTCCTATGTTACTTGCCCTCTGTTTGCCGTTGGTCACTGTTGACCTTTTTCTCTGACTTGAAATTCTTAATTCTTTTGGTTTCTAAGATAACACTATTACCTACCTCACCTTCCTTTTCTTTTCTGTGTTTCATGTCCCTTTTTTCATCCAAACTTTAAATGGTTTTTTAACATTTTCTTTACTCCTTCTCTAAGAGTTCCCTTAAAGAATGTTTCAACCAAGCCCTGTAATATGTAACTCATAAATGAATCTTGCCTGAGATTAAACACACATTTTTTAAGTATTTGCGGAACATGCATATGATATTCCCAAAATAACTCATTATGGTTCTCCCCAGAGCTTTTTCTCATTCTATATTATCTATTCTGGTTAATATAGCATAAACACTATTGGATCATTTACCCAAGAAAGAAGCCAACTATACAAATTAATTATAAAGATCACTACATTAATACCTACATTCAGTTGCTCACTAATCCTGTTGTCCTGTTTGTACTTAATATTCTTTACTTCTATTCTTTTTATCGCTAGTACTTCTGCTTGTTTCGGATCATGAGTTAATTCTGCCTTTGCACAAAAACAAACAATTGCAAAAACAAATCCTGGCTATACGACACAAATAACTATAATACTGGCTAAAATTTATTGAATGTACTATGGCCCAGGCACTTTCCTATTGCTTTATATACATTATCTTGATTCAACCACACAGCTGTCCTAGAGTAAGGAAACTTCCACTCTGAATTATTAGGTAACCTGTCCATGGTCACTCAGATGACAAATGGCAGAACTGAGATGGGAAAGCGGAGTTTGGGATTCTGGTCCTGAACTCTTGAACTCTCTTCTACATTATCTTTCATTAAAAAAAAATTAGTTTCCTTAGTGTTGAGATCTCCAATGATTAAATGGCTACTTTCTTTCATATACCATCTGATAATATTCTCTCTCTAGGCCTACATCTCATGCATTCCATTCCCATATATTTCCCCGAGTGTATAACATGCTTTTCTTGTTCTATGTATTTATATCTGTAGTAGCCTATGAAACTTTTTGCATTCTCTCCTCTCTCTTCCATCTCCTGAACTCCTATTCTCCATGCAGAATCCTGCTAAATTATTCCCTAGTCTGTAAATTTATTTTTGACTTACTGGAGCATGGTTTATCAAGGTTTTCTTTTGTTATCACTGTATCATTAATCTTATAACAATGGATTTGCAAATTTTACATAAATTGCTGATTCATCTACTACAATATGGTGCACAGAAATGTATTATTTGTCTTTGTATTCTTACACAATACAGAAATTTAATGATATTTATTAAATGAGTTTCAGATTTCTCAATTATAATTTTTTCCTCTGGCAATAGAAGTGACACTATTTTAGAATGGGACTCATTAGAATTATTATAATTATTAGTATTTTGATTACATAATAATCTCAATTCATAAATGTCAAGCTAGGCAGATAAAATATTAAGAAGCTTTAAGCTGAGTGGAGCTACACATCATACAATGAATCCGAGGAATCCCTCATCTGGCACTTTCCTGGCTATGTGTATTCATAGTCTACCTTACTTCATTGTTTTCACCTAAGGTCCAGATATGACTTTATTTATTTGATCTGTCAAATGATTTATTCTTGCTGGTGATGACCATTTTGAGCCGTACTTCCCTCGGTAAATTTCCAGAACTTTATCTCACAGCCAGCAAACAAAGGCCAAATACAACCTCTTTAAAAATGCACGTCCTTATTTAAAACACTATTTGAAGGAACTGGCAGCTTTAAATGCTAAATAATTCAAATTTCATAAAATCCTAAACTAGAACTATCTCATCAGGAAATAAATATGAACACTAACATGAATATAGAAATATACATTTTTATACATTAAATAGAAACTCATTTTTTTCAATTGTTATAATGTGAAATTAATAGCCAGGCATGGCAATGTGTGCTTGTAATCTCAGCTACCTCAGAGGCTGAGGCACAAGGATTGCTTGAGCCCAGGAGTTCAAGGCTGCAGTGAGCTATGATCATGCCCCTGTACTGCAGCCTGGGCAACAGAGCAAGATCCTGTCTCTAAAAAATAAACTATATAAATAATAAAATAATTATGATACATTAACGTTTTCATTTCCTATTATATCAAACATTTATTAATACATAATTAATATTGGCCAGCTAGAAGCTGTTTTCTATCAGACTATAAATAAATATTCAAAATAAACAATTAAACAAAGAGATCACTTGGATATTGTGGTTAAACTTCTTTTGCACATCAGCTTGAGTTGCAAGTCTGCCTGATTAAGACAGTTCATTTAATCATTCCATTAATTTTGTAGTTTGAATGTGGATTGTAAAAGCAATCAAGTGACTGTTTGCTTTGTTAATGTTTTTGTTATTAATTGGCGCACTAAAAACTATGTGCAAATGTTTTGAATTAAAATATCAGTCACATTAATATATTTCATGATTTTATAGATCAGAAAATGGCGCAGAGCTCATTGAGACAATTCTATTCCACAGCGCAAAGACTGGGTTTACTCAGTGGTATTCAGCTGGTACCTGGTCTGCTGTGAGGGTCGGGGACAAACTAATTCCCTTGTCTTGATGGAAACAACTGGATGGTTAGGCTCAGGTTGGACACTCTTCCCTCGGTGTGGTTTCAGGGTCTCTCCGTGTATTCTTTTCCAGGTATGGAGCCTCTTATAAAGCTTCTCAGGGATACAAGAGAGAGTATCCAGGTAGAAACTGCAAAATTCTTATCATCTAGACCCAGAACATCTTACCTGCCACATGCAGTTAGTCAGACAAGCCCCTAATCAAGCCCTAATTCAAGAGATAGACAGGAATAGACTCAATTTCTCAATGGGGAAATGACATAACACGTTTAGGAAGAGGAAGAATTGACAACCGTCCTCTTGAAAACACGTTGTTGTAGTCAGTTACTCACAGCAACAAACTTTTAAGAACAACAACCCAAATATTCTAAGATTCCACTGATTATCTTATAATGTTATTTTAATTTTTTTATGTAAAACCATATGCATATTTTACTAGCTGTGCTATATATTCATATACACATTATATCTATCAGGTCTGTTAATAGAAAATATCCCCACAGGACAAAGTATAAAAATTTTATTTTGAAAAAATGCTTAAAATTTTGTCCACATTAAAAATATATTGAATTCTGTATATGCTCAATTTCTACTAGCAGCCAAACTTCAATCTTTATTATCTGATATACTTCTATTCTCCATCTTAGGGACACAGATGGCTTAAGTTTCAGGAATAAAAATTTGTGATTTTTTAAATTTTTCATAAACAAATGGAAGCACATTTGGAATTAAGTCTGGAACAGCAGATATAATTTTTTTTTCTTCTTTTCATCTACTAAATCCAAAAATACTTTTGGCCACTGAGAATATGTTGAGGATGGGTATAACATCATTGGAGTGGCTTCTTAAAATTCTTCTTTTTCTATACTTTCTAAAATACATCATTTTACATATTGTTAGTTTGCATTTTCTACTAAGCTTTTTGGTTTTTTGCTCCTCAATATTTTCACCTCTGGGTCTTAGAATTTCTTTTGATTGATACTATTTCAGACAATTATGACAATTATCACTACATTTAATATCATTTTCAATTTTGTCAAAATAAAGTGAAACAAAACATTGTTTCAATCATTTTAATATATTTCTTAATTAATAAATTAAATGCGAGGAAAATGTGCCATAAACAGTTAGCTTTGGAGTGCATTGATCTTGGACTCTACATCAGAGATGTATCACTTAAGAACTTTGAACATTTATTCTAAATACATCTTTATTTATGCTATAAAAATGTTAACATCACCGGGATTATTTTAATAGAGTAAAAATATTTACTTTAGAAAATTTCCAATGTATTCACAATAAATTCAATTTGATCACTGTGCTTTTTCCTTTTCTTAACATTTACACAGTGATGACTTCATTGTGCAAATTTTTTGTTTAAAAGTTTTACATCCATTTTCTGAGTGAGATGGTCCTTGTCTTCTTTTGGTAGAAAATTTATATAAGTCTCATGATAAAACATGGGTGCTGTTTCTTCCTTTTATATTGCTTTTCAGTGTTTGTAAAATATTGGCATTATTCATTTATGTATGTAGTATATGTGTAGTAGAAACTTCTATAATCCTTTCTTAGTCCCAGATTGTATTTGTGTTTTTACCTAACAAACCATTTATTTAATATTAAAAAAAATTAGGGGTATACTGTTATTTGTTACATGGATAAATTTTATTATGCTGAATTCAGGGATTTCAGGGTACCCATCACCAGAATATTGTACGTTTTACTTGATAGGTAAGTTTTTATCCCTCATCCCCCCCATCCTTCCCCTTTCTTAGTTTCCAATATTCATTACTCTCTTTATGACCATATATATCCTTTGTTTACCTCCCACATATAAATGAAAGCATATGATATCTGTTTTTCCATTCCTGATATACTTCACTTATGAAAGTGGTCTCCAGTTCCATTCAAGTTACTGAAAAAAACATTTCATTCCTTTTTATGGCTGAATAGTACTCAATGCTGTGTGTGTTTGTGTGTGTGTGTGTGTGTTATTTATATACACCGCCCCCCATAATTCTCTTTTTCTACTCATCAGTTGATGGGCACTTATCAATTGAATAATATTCCCAATCTGCTGCACAAAAATTTATTTTTCATGATATTTCTCATGATGTCACTGATATTTTTCATCTTGTTAGTTTACTTTAGCCTTTTAATATCACAATTTTTCTTGTTCTTCTCTTATTTACAATTTATTAATTGTCCTCTCTACCTCTGTATTCATAAAAGGGAAGTGGTTGCTAGATGAGTGGATGAGAGTTCCTAAGTCTGTTCTCTTTAGTGTTACTGCTGTTTTTATGTTTACCTTTCTTTAAATAAAAAAAATGCATACATCATCAATGCAGGAATTGTGAGAAGTATATAATTTTTTTAAGACTATAATCTAACAAAAGGAAATAGTGTACAATTTTTCTATTGTCTAGGTACACCTAAACATTCATAAAGAAACAAATAACCTGCAAAATCATTTTAGTATTTAGTCATTTATCAAGAATATTCCATGTTTCTGAGACAAGAATCTGATATAATTAACATTACATGACAGGACCTATATATGTAATTAATTTATTATTAATACATTTTAATTATAAGAAACATATTTGACATTTAACATATAAGCTACCATGCTATTCATATCAATTAACACACTTATCAAGTGTCAATTAGCAGTTTAAGAATTAACTGCTATGAAATTGATTTGTCAGAGACTACTATTCAAATGGTAATGTATCAAAATTCATTGCTATTACAAGGCAAATATAAAATGTAGTCAAGTGAACATGTATTATTTGTATTGTGTGTGAAATAACCAATAGCAAAATAATTTTCTGAATATATATGAATCAGTAGTGGGAAATGTTTCAAAATAACGTATGTTATGCAGGGTAATCAAATTTTCTGTTAGTTTTAAAAAATAATTATCTTATTATTGATAATATTGCAAACCTTTTAAGTTATTCATTATGTTATATATCTTTATTATTCCAGTTGTTCCAGAGATAATTTAGAGCAACACTCTAGAGCAACCATAAAAAGATTAAGATGGAGCCCAAAGGCAAGATTACACAGGAAAGGCAGCTAGTAAGAAACAGAACATAACCTTAGATTTAACTTCTAATCCCTTTATTATGTTTTATTTATGGCCTACAAAACTGCTGTTCTGTATTGAGATATGCATTTCATTGAAACCATTTCCACTATAAATGGGCTTGGATGAAAAAGCCTATGTATTGTTTTACATAAAGTTTAATGATGCCTGTGCTCATAGGAAACTATGGCATCAGGAGATTAGGACACTCTCTCTCTCCTCTCTCCTCTCTCTCTCTCTCTCTCTCTCTCTCTCTCTCTCTCTCCCCCCATCTTTATCTCTATCTCTGCCCCTCGTATTAGTTTTCTTTCCTTTAGATTGACATCATTCCCAATTCCCAGACCAGCTCTCAACCAGATAGCTCTGAGTTGGTCTTATATTTTCCTGAAAGTTAAAAATTGGCCATCTCCTTCCCTACCAGTTAACTAATATTCTAGAGGTTGAGTTTCATTAATGTGGATTAGGTAATATGCCCATGCCCACCCCTAAACAGATAATTATGACCATTGAAAGAAATATTCTTATTTATAATTGCTAAGTCATATACTCACTTCCAATGCTCCCTGAAGAACCTGAAATTAAAAACCATGAAAATGAAGGAAAAAAAGAGAAAAAAGGGGGAGAAGAAAGACAAAGAACAAACCAATTTATAAATCCTACCAACTTTAAAACTGACTTATTGATGTACTTCTGCATTACTTCTTTCGTCTCAAGTGTTAATTGGTTTATAAGTCAAACTATAAATATCACCAGTTGAGAGCTAGGTTTAGGAATATTTCAAATACTTTTAGCAGAATAAGGAAAATATATTGGGAAGCAAAAATAACACATGTCCACTACAAGCATAGGTCTCATCTAGTCATTTCTAAAGTCATAATCCAGGAACAATGAAATTCACTTCTAAATAGAAACAATAATAGAGAAATACCCTGTGCATTAATAAGACACAGCTATAGGCTAAAAATACCATACTGCCTGTCAGTTTGCAATTGCATCATAAAAGTTCTAAAAGAAAAGCATGTATATATAATATGTATACATATTTTATGTATATATAATATGTATATATATTATATATATACATATGATTTAAAAGCATGTCACTGTATCTCTCTTGCACTGAATATATAGTAAACACTGAGCCTTTCCCTCTAAGGAAATAATTAGCTGTAATTGAGTGATGGCTTTCCCATCACTCCAATATAATTATAGTTAGTATACCCGCCCTTTAGATTGCTGTGCTTCTCACCACTCCCCATATAGCTTCTTCTAAAGGACCAAATCCAGCAGACTAATTTTTCTTATAGAAGGTAAATATATTTATAGATGCTTGAAATATATTTAAAGGAAATAAAGCAAAGCAAAGAGCAATGACTGTCACTATATGTTGGGGCCTGAATTGTGTCCCGCACAAATCTATATGCCAAAGCCCTAACTTCAATGTCACTATATTTGGAGACGAGGCTTAAGTAGGTAACTAAGGTTAAATGAGGTCACAAGGGTGGGGCCCTAACCTATAGGACTCATGTTCTTATAAGAAAAGAGACATCGGAGATCTTTCTCTCTGTGCATATACATCCAATCGGTGGTATTTTGTTCTGGAAATCTCAGCAGACTAACACACCATGTCAGGGCATGTAACATATGTCAATCATTTTAACTATTTTAAGGTATTTGAAATTACTCATATAGTAATTATCATTTTCAGTCATTTGTTTATAGCTGTATGTGGACTCTATTGCCCCATACTATTCCACTAGTCTTCTTTCTGTCCTTTGTACTGACCAAGCTTGTTTCTAACCTGCCTTTGGACTTTTTTCTTCTTTTTACTTGGGATACCCTGTTTGTAGATCTTTACATGCCTGGATTTTCTCAGATCTAATATCCTTTTCTCACATAGTTTTTTCCCCGACAATCATAAAATGCATGCCAACTACACATATCATTCCTTTAAACTAATAATCCTAGTTAAAGATTACCTCCCAAAACACTGGATAAGTCTACCCATTATTCTGTTTTATTTACTTACTATAAGTCTCCAACTGAAATTATCTTAATTAATTATTTAAAATGTATTTTGTCACACTTATAAGTTTAGAGAGACAGATAATCACATCTTTAGTGGTCAAGGAAGTTGGAATAGAAGTTATAAAAGTAAATTTAGATTATATTCTAATTGCAACAGAAAACTGTAAGAAATTCTTGAACAGAGTATGTAATCAGATTTACATATAACTTTATAAACTTCTCAAAGAATTTAAAGTCTCATCTCAAACAAAGTAAAATAATTTTATATCAGCAATTCAAAGAGGATTTCTAACACTGTGGGAAAGAAATGGGAACTAGAGCAACATTCAAACAAATGTGATGTATTTCAAGTTAAGAAGTGTTACAGGGTTCTGAAATATTCTGGTTGAAATATAGCAATGGTATTGGTTAACAAATACAAAAACCAGAATTTATAAGGAAAAAAGTCAGAGAGGAAAAATTAAAATTGATAAGTAGTTGGAGAAAGGTAAAAGTAAATTTTATCCAAAGGTTTATAAATGTGATTCCCAGAAACTACTGCACGTAGTCTAATTTGACAGAGACGAGTAATCTATAACGGTTGTAATGTGTTTGTGTGTCGTCAGAATTCTATATGAAAGTTATCCAACTGGTAGATGGAATTTCATGAGTGAAGATTGGAAGAAAAGTTGTATTTTAAGAAATAAATATGAAGTTTATCAATACTAAATGATACTATACATCGTTAGGAAAATTATGAGCTGAAGTGCATATGTTAAAAGTCTATTGAATATAAAATCACAGAAACATAATGTAAAAATTTCAAATAATTCAAGGAAAAAGCATAAATTGAAAAAGAAAAGGCAATACATCCAGAAAAATTCAGAACAAAAGGAATCAAGAAATAGAGAAAGTATGGTATCTATATATCACAAACTGATATCTTATAAATTATTTCAAATATACCAGCAATCACAGTAAATATGAACACGTTATATGTACATAATACATTACAGGCTCTCAGGCTGGAAAAAATATATTAAAACTAAGTAATTTCTGATTAAAAATTTTTAGTATGATAACATGGCTGCTTAAAATATATTTTTTTCAAATAATGAACCATCCTTGGATTTCTGGAAGTGTAATTCATACAATTGGCCATATTATCAGATTCGAATGAAAATATATAAAATTATTTCTATCGATGCCAAAATGTAATTTTCTTATATTTAAAATCTATAATTGATAGGTCTTAATAGCATAAGAATAGATAAATATTTTGAACATGAAATGGTTAATTAAATCTATTTTAATATCAATATAAATTATCACTATTGATATAGTCACACCACAGAGGAAGGATGGTTTCCTCATTGAATATTAATTCATATATCAAGATAAATGATCCCCCCCACACACACTCATTCACCCAGAGGAGAAAAGATTTATTACTCACAAAATGAGATTTTTCAGGAAACCTCCTCAGCAGACTTAAAAATGGCTTAATAAAGTAAACAGGGACAACTGGCTTGAGTATTTATTGTGGTTTGGCGTAGGGGTGGGATGAGGTTTCTCCCACACGTATATGACCACCAGACTTGTGTGTATTGGATGTACTGGACTTCCCTCCATGCCTAGAGCAGGAGTGCACAGGCCTTTTTTTTTTTTAAAAATCAGCTTACCTGGATTTAAAGAAAAAGGGAAGAAAGAGTGGTTTGACTTTAAAGCTGCCAGCAGTCAAACATCAGAAATAGAGTTAGAATCTCTGTCATAATTATGTCAATATCTATTTCTACATAGAAATTTATTAATCTCAAAGCTAAATATTCCTATAAAGTTTAGGTACAAAACCAGGTTTTCAGAAATCCTTACTATATGTTAATAGATACATGAATCTGTATTATGAAAACAAAAAGAGAAATGAAAGCTATGAAAACAAAAATTAGTATGAAAGTTTATCATTATTTGCAGTGAAATAATTGGTAATCTGAAAAATTAAAGAAAACATTGAAAGCTGTTATAGACAGTAAGCTA
>RJWJ010025442.1:0-23883 GCA_004363605.1 Indri indri
GGTGGCCTTGGACAAGTGGTGTAACCTTTCTGGGCCTTGCTCTCCCTACCCAGGTCACTGTATCTCCCTGCTGCTGGACCCACAGAGGAAGCAAAGCCATATCCCTTTCAGGGACAGCAAGCTCACCAAGTTGCTGGCGGACTCCCTGGGGGGGCGTGGGGTCACCCTCATGGTACCCAAGGGGGGCGTGGGGGGAAGGCTGGGTCCTGAAGAGGGGCCCCTAGAGAGCAGCACTCAGGGCGAGTTCTCCCCAGGTGGCCTGCGTGTCCCCCTCAGCCCAGTGTCTTCCTGAGACTCTCAGCACCCTGCGATACGCGAGCCGAGCTCAGCGAGTCACCACCCGGCCGCAGGCTCCCAAGGTGACAGGAGGGAGACACAGGAGAGGGACAGGCAGGGGAGATAGTGGGGGAGCAGGCAATGGCTGGAACCCAAGTTGACATCATGATCAAAGTCTGGGACTGGGTCAGAGTTGGGATTAGGGTTGGAATCCTGGCAATGGTGTCATGGTTGGGTCGGGTGGGGTCAGGACCCCAGCCGGAGTCCTGGTCAGGATTAGAGCAGGAGTTGGGTTGGAGTCTAAGCTGGGATACAGTCAGGGTATAGCCAGGGTCCCAGCTGGTATCGTGGCTAAGTTGTGAGCTGAGTTGGGGGTCTGATACAGGGTCTCATTTGCATTCAGAACCTGGGCCAAGGTTTGGGCAGAACTGAGCTTGGACTTGGACTTACAGCAGAGTCCAGCTCAGAGTGGGGCCCTTCAGGATGGTGCAGTTAGGACAAGGTGTCCCTTCCAGGTAGATGCAGCCTTGTGCCAAAAGGCAAGGCTGACAAGTGAAGCTTGATTTTAGGCTTTATTCACTTCCCACACCTGGAAGCCCTTGTGCAGTGCACAACTTGTACAACCGTAATGGGCAGTTCTGGGTCTCTTTCTCTGCAGTCCCCTGTGTCAAAGCAGCCCCAGCATTTGGAGACTGACATGCTGCAGCTCCAGGAGGAGAACCGTCGCCTGCAGTTCCAGCTGGACCAAATGGAACGCAAAGGTATGAGCTCTCTGGGGGAGGAGTAGGATGGGGATAGGGCCTGGGGCTCCTGTGGATCCAGCCACCTCCTGCTTCCCAGCAGCCTCAGGGGTCAGTGGCACCCAGATGGCCTGGGCCCAGCGGAACCTCTACGGGATGCTACAGGAGTTCATGCTGGAGAATGAGAGGCTCAGGTAGGTCCCAGCCCACAGCCAGGGGGACTCCGTCCCCCACCCCTCACTGCTAGGCTGCTCCTGCCAAGCTGCCTCCCCTCTCTGGTCCTTGGCTCCACTCTGTCCCCACCTGCCTCCTGGGGCCGGTGCTACGCTGCAATGAGGAGAGGCTGATGGACACCCCCACCAGCCCCACCTCCTGTCCCCTCCCTGCCACCTGCTCTCCCCTAGGAAAGAAAAGAGCCAGCTGCAGAGTAGCCGAGACCTGGCCCGGAACGAGCAGCGTGTCCTGGCCCAGCAGGTCCATGAGCTAGAGAGGTGAGCACGGCCACCAGCCTGGAGCCAGGCCTGGGGACAGGGGTCTGATCTCTGGGTCCAGACCACCTGGGTTCCATTTCCAGCTCTGCCACCTACTAGCCGTGTTACCTTGGGCAAGTCATTGAACTTTTCCTGCCTGGATTTTCTCTTCTGTAAAATGGGGATCATAGCTGTGCCTACTTTACAGGCTTGTGTTGAAGATTGGGAAGAATGGGTTGATATGGAAAGCCTCGAGAACAGGGCCTGGCACCGGTGAGGGCTCCAGGAGGCTTTGTTGAGAAGGGGGACCTGGAGGCCAGCCTGGTGGTAGGGGGCTGCAGGCACAGACCCCGCTGTTCCTTCCAGGCGCCTCTCTGCCTGCCGCCGCCATCAGCCGGGCCCTGGGCCAGCCCCACCGTGTCCCTGCTTGATGGTACTGGCTCCCTCCTGCCATGTGAGTCTCACTGCCCAACCTGGAGGAGTGACAAGCGGGGACGTCATGGAGCCTCTGACTTGCCCTCTTGCAGGCACTGCCACCCCTCTGCTCCTACCCCTGGCACCACCTCTGCCCGCTGTGCCGAGCGCCCCTGGCCCACTGGGCCTGCCCATGGAGGGAGCGCCACCTGCAGCAGGTAGCAAAGGCCCAGCTGGGGGTGAGGGAAGGCGGGAGAACTGGAGACCGCGGTCTAGGAGTCTGTAATCGAGGGGGCTCCCGGGCCGGGGGATTCTGGGGCTCCAGGCTGGATCCCAGGGAGCCAATGGCCGGCTGAGGGCTCCTCTGCCTGGGGTTTGGAATAGCTACTTGCCTCGCCCCCTCTCCTCCCCACACTGCCTTCTTTCAGGAACTTTCTCTGTCATTCACTTATTCATTCATTCACTTACATATCTACCCCTTTATAGATTCACTCACTCCTCCGGTAACTCTCCCCTGAGCTCCGTGCTTTGTGCCCGCCTCTATTCTGGGCTCCGAGGACTCAGAACTAGACCAGACAGGATTCCTGCCCTCAGGGCTCTCCTAGTCTCAGGAGAGGACATCACGAGAACCACCTGCTGCCCACAGAGGAAAGCGACCAAGACCCCACTCCTTTATGCCCACCTGACATTCTTGGCACCCTGTGGGGCAGGCACGGCCGGGCTTACGGCCAGCACCGGGGAAGTGGGACACAGAGAGGCAGGGCTGGGGTTACCAGTGTGGGCTCTGGTTTTTCCTGCAGGTGTTAGGCCCTGAGGCCCCAGGCAGCAGGCCCCTGTCTGCCCGGCCCCCACCCTGGGCACCCCCGTGCAGCCCTGGCTCTGCCAAGTGCCCAAGAGAGAGGTGGGCCCAGCCCTGGGGCACTGGGGTGGGGGAGGAGGAGGCCTGGGAACTCAAAGACTGACTTCCCACCCCCCAACTCACCCCGGCCCAGGAGTCACAGTGACTGGACTCAGACCCGAGTCCTGGCGGAGATGCTGACCGAGGAGGAGGTGGTACCCTCTGCACCCCCGCTGCCCACGGGGCCTCCAAACACGTCACCAGTGCTGAGAGGTGAAGAAGGGAGAGAGAGAAGGGCCCCCTAGTGTTCTCTGTGATCTTGAGCCAGAACCCATCCTCTCCAGGCCTCAGTCTTCCCACCTCTGAAATGGGGCAGGTGTTGAGAGATGATTTCTAAAATCTTCCTAGTTCCCAAACTTGGACTTCTTTTTTTAGGACCACCGGCATGCCCAGATGTGTGCTGGTGGGGTTGGGGGAAGGGTGGAGGGTACCTACCCCCCAAGGCTTCTCCAGAGGATGTTGGGACCCAGATGGACCTGGGTGGGGAAGGTCCAAGGAAAGGCAGGCCTCAAGTCTCACTGCTCTTAGGTGGGGCTGGGGTCCAAAACCTGGCCCAGAGGCTGGAGGCCCTCAGAGAGCAGATCGGCAGTTCCCTGCGACGTGGCCGGAGCCAGCCGCCCCACGGCGAGGGTGCACAGAGCCCAGGCCGGGTCCTCCCTCCCTGCTGAAGGCAGAGTGGAGACCCAGAAGACTGACGCGTGACCTCAGACTGGGCTCTGCGCCTTGTGCTCTGTCTCCGCTTCTACTGCATGGGGTAGCAGCTTTGCGGGGAGCAAGGGGAGGGTGCTGCCCCAGACCATGAGACGCGAGACCGCATTCAGGAGAAACCCGGCAGTGGTGATGAAATGCCCGAATAAACAGAGGCTTCAGCTCTAGGTCTGATTGGTTCTATCTTCTGGGGGAGTCAGTCGCTTCCCCCTGGGGGAATCCAAGAGGGGAGGGGCTGGGATGGCACAGGTGTGTGTCCCACTGCTCTGCGATGTCCCAGACTCCCATCTCCTTTCATGGGTTGCACAAGTTTTGATTGAGCAACTGCTATGTGCCCCTGGGGGACGTGGGGAAGTCGATCGGTGAGTGTCTCCGTGAAGGAGGGTGAAGAAAACCGACCTGGCCTCAGGCTGGGCAGATGGGAGGTCGAGGGGCTCACTCACTCTGTGTCACGTGTGTCCTGGTGCTGGTGGAGCTCCGGAGGCCTGGCTTCTCATGGACCACTTTCTTGGCTTCAGCCAGTGAAATGGTGGACGTGGCTCCCTGTCCCGTTGTGCTCTAGTGAAGGTCAAGGTGGGAGGAACATCATGATTCCTGGCATAAGTGCCCATAGGGTGCAGTGGGTCTACGACGATGGAGAAGTCCAGGCGGGACGTGAGGAACTGGGGGTGGGAGAAGGAGCCACGAGGCTAACCTAACCCTCCCATTCACAGTTAGGGAAACTGAGGCCCACTTCTTTCCTACCTTCCTTCCTTCATTCAATAAACACCACTGGCATCAACTGCAAATCAAGCTGTAAGGTGTCAAATAAGACCGACAGGGGCCAAGGTGGCTTTGCCCAGGGTACACACAATCTGGTGGGGGACAGATGTTTACGACCTCACATGGGCCTTGCTGGGGAAGCCCAGAGGCACAGAGGAGGGTCACCCATTCAGTGATTGTGGAGGGGGTCAGAGAAGCTTTGCCAAGGAAGCTGTCATTAAGCCTTGGAGGGTGGGCAGCATTCGGTCCAGGGAGAGTGGGTGGGGGGTGGTGGAGACAAAGGCTTGGAGACCCCTGAGTTTCCAGAGCTGTCTGGGCCAGGAAGTACAGGGCCTTCCAGCCACATCCTAAGTTGGTGCTTCTGCCAAAGGCAAAAGGCAGCCACGGAAGGTTCTTAAGGTGTCGCCAGCCTAGATTGGTACGTAGATCACACTGGCCACTTGTGGGAGGTGGCCTGACTGGCAGGGGTGAGCAGGAGGCAGGGACCCCCAGCACAGAGAGGGGACGAAACGCCACAGCCAGCAGTACCTGAGCCAGGCCTCGGACTGGGCATGCCCCAAGGCCTGAACCCCGGGCCCAGGCAAGGCCCACGCAGGCCGGCCTCAACCACAGGCTTGGGGAGCCCTGAGGGAGGAGTGGGCTAAGGCCAGAGGCCCCGCCAGGGAGAAGCTGGGGAGCACCAAGGACCCTGGGGAATGCTGGAGGGAGGCCGTAGCCATCATCTGGAACAGCGCTCAGAGGGCCACTGTGCTCAGAGGGCCTGGCCTCAGGAGACTGGGACCTCTGTCCCGCGTCACGCTCCCCAGTGCAAGACCAAGCAGAGAAAGGCTTGGGGCTCTCCTACCCATCGTTTCGGAACGCAGCTGTGGGAATGTGTCCCGTTTTCCCCAGGGCAGTGAGGACCCCAAAATAAGAGCGAGGTGCCCCCAGGCTACTTGAGTGTGCTGTGTGACTTGGGACAGACTGCTGGGCCTCTCTGGGCCTCCTCCACTGCAAGCCCCTGACTCCTGAGTCTGAGCGGGGCTGGTCCCTGAAGCTGGGACTGGCAGGATCAGACCAGGTTAGCGCCCCCCATGGACAGGAATCAAGAGGTAAGACTTGTGACTGGGCGCAAGGGTGTTGGACAGTGGCAGCTTCCTGGAAGGCCACGGTCTGTGGAGGCAGAGCCAGGGGACATAGGGTGACGGCCAGACACCACAGGCCACTGGGCCGGGCAGAGCGGGCTGTGGTTAAGCCCACAGACTGAGCTCCCCAGGTCAAATCCTGGCGTCATCACTTATCCATGAGTGATCCTGGCAAAGTGACTTAACTGCTCTGGGCCCAACTCACCTCATGTCCAGAGTGGGCACAATAATAGTACCCCCTTACAAAACCGTTGTGTGGATTAAATGCCCTGACATACGGAAAGAGTATAGCTTGTGGCTTTGCTGGTTGCAGCCAATTTAGCCAAAAGCAACTTTTAAGCAATGTGACGCTTTGATGGAATTGACAATACGGGTTCAAAAAATAATTATGCAACGAATATTTACTGAGAACCTACTTTGCACTGGCACTGAATGAAGCACAAGAATCTTTACCCTCAGGCGGCATGTCAGGGGGTGATAAATGTTGTGGATTAAGACTGAGCAGGAGGGTGGCGCTCTGCCAGGGCTGGGGGTGCAAGCCTCAACAGGAGGTTCTGGAAAGGCCTCCTGGAGGTGGGGAGGGGGAGCCTCCTTAACGCCATAAAGCCCTTTTTTCTAAGATTGGTCATTTTGATGCCACACCAGCTTGGGTGGCTCTGCAGGTTCGCACTTGGGCTCCTCTGCACCCCCCAGAAGCCTTATCTCACTGGCCCTGCTTGCTGGGAGGTCTTCAGCCTGGGGCGGGGAGGCTCCTGGCACTGAGCGTGAGAGCTTTCCTTAGCCTCCTTGGGAGCATGGACGGGGACCACCCAGGGGGACCCTGGCCGTTGCTGGTTCATTTGTGTTTGGACGATTCTCGCTGGAGCCAGCCACGATTTTCCAAGTTTCCTAGTTCCAGCTCAGCAAAAACCCCACATCTTTTTCCAGACATAGACACAGGATTCAAGGGGGTTGGCCGCTACCCGCACTCGCCCTGTGTCCATCTCTCAATCAGCATCCTCACTCTAGAACTACCACTTTTAGGATCCCTAAACCCTGGGGGAATTCCATAGGTCCCCAGTAATGTAGCGAGACTCTTGAAATCCATCTGGTTCTTACCTGAGACTGCACAGTCTCAGGAGGGCACTTTTGGGACCCTGAAAGCTACAGGCCTAAATGCAGGTTGCTGGAACTCGAGGACAGTTCTCTGGCCCACTGAAACATAGAAGTAGTTCTTAAGAACTACCAAATTTAAAAGAAGGTCTCTGCTACCTTAAAACATTAGAATTGGGGGTGCTCCTGGACATCCTGAAGCACCGTAAGGCTTTCCCAGAATTCCAAACCCCTAGAAGATCTCTCTGAAAATTTAAAACACTGTGAGAAGTTGGGAGGGAGGGTGTCTCTGGAATGTTTGGCTGGGCGGACATGCAGTGGGGAGGGAACAGTCACCTGATCTTTGACGGCCGCCCATGAGTTTCTAGAATGCTGGTGTGTCCCGAGTGACCTGGATGTCCAGACGCCTGGTTGAGCTCTCCAGATCCTTGGGGACCCCAACTCTCAGCCCATTCTAAATGCAGAAGGGGGAGCGCGGCGGGGTGCATTGCCGCAGGACGGCACGAGCCTCAGGAAGAGAACTCTGTGTATCCTGGTGTTTAAAAGGCTGCGAGGTCCCACCTGGGGGCGGCCAACCCCCGGAAAGACCCCAAGAGTCGGAGTCATCATGAGCGTTTGTGAAGCCCCCATTGCCAAGAACATCTCGCTGCGTCGCCACACCAGCCTTCTCTCAGCATCCCAGGTGGGTGCTGTTTCTCTCCCTCAGGGTCTTTCTTCTCTTTGCCCAATGACACATTCGCCCCCTATTAATATTTAATTTCAGCCCCTTTATAGTTGGTCTCAGCCCCTTTGTGGGATATTCTGTGTCCTCTTAAATGACTTTTGCCATCTCTACAGTCTTATATTCTTGTCGAGCTCCCAAGGACTCACCTTCCTTCATGTGAAGCGAGCAGACATGGCGGGGCAGGGTTGGGCAGGTAGGCACGGTCTTGCTGTGAGCCCACGAGCTGCTACTGGAACTTGTAGACAGGTGAGTGCTGTGATGGAGACCAGGACTGAAGTCAGGAGACCTGGATTCAAAGCCTGCTCTGCCACAGCTCTGCCGTGTGTGCCGGACAGGTCCCCGCCGTCACTGACATCCACCCTGGCCGGCTGCCAAGGAAGTCCTTTGAAAGTCAGGCAGAGGTGTCTTCCTCCAGAACCTTCACGCAGCATACGGCTCTGGCCACGTGATCTCCCACTTAGCACATGTTTACTGAGTCCCCACTCCAAGACCAGGGTTCCTCTACTGGGTACAAGTGACACTAGCCTGACCCTGGCTGGGTCACTACCCTGCTCTCAAGGAGCTTCCAGCCAAGTAGGGGGGAAAGACAAGCAAAGGACAATTGCTATGTGATGGAATAAACAATAATAATTAGCAAATTTGTCTGGTGCCAAGCACTGCCCCCAGCCATGTATTAACTCACTCGTTTCCCACAACGATTCTGAGATTCTATTCATATTCTTATTTTATGGGGAGGAAACCAAGGCAGGAAGAGGTTCAGGAACTTGCCCAAGGTCACACTGCCAGCAGGTGGCAGAAGTAGGATTTGTACCTGGGTGATCTGGTTCCAGAATAAGTGCTCTCAACCACAATGCCAGGTGCCGCCTAGTGGGACCACAGAGGAAGGGCAGATAGAGGGGCAGGTTCTGTCCAATTTAGGAACCCCTGAGCACTGTTGGGGTGCCTTCCCGGAGAAGTTTGTCTCCACCAAAGCCTGGCACATCCAGCAAGGCCCGACCATGCACAGGCACTTTGATGAAGCTCTTTCTTCCTTTTGGAGGAAACTTCACCACCCCAAAAAACAAAGGAATTCTTTGCAAACTACCCAATGACGCAGAGCTCTGTGCAGCCTGAACTGGAATCTACAGAATTAGGCGTGGAGCCCTGAAGTCCTGCCTGTGTCTGGTGGGCAGGGACCTGGTTGAGGAGGCAGGAGATCTAGGGGGTCACTAGGCTGCGGAACCCTGAGCCGACCCTCCCTTTTCTCAGCTTCCATCTGCCCAACTTACCAGCTGCTGGAGCCTGGGCAAGGTGGTGAACCTCGCTGAACCTCGGTTTCCTCCTCTGTAAGGTAAGGACACAATTGATTTATCCTGTGAGTGGTTCATAAGTGCTCATAGGGCGTGACGTGAGGATTAAAACTGAATTCATATAAACTGTTTAGAACAGAGCCTAGAACACAGTTAGTGCTAAATAAATGTTTGTCGTTATTACTATTATTATTATCAATGGATGCCCTCAGCACATGCTATCATTCCTGTACTATAGACTCATGAACTTGTTGACATCCAGCCCTGCTGGCTCCATCCTACGGGGTGACCCTTCTGATGAGAATTCTTCCAGGGAGAGAAGCGGCCAGTCAGGACTCTGCTGCCCAGGAGGAAAAGCCAGGGAAGAGTTCCCACTGCCTTTCAAGGCAACTGATTGAGATAAATTCATTTGTCTTCATTGAAGAAAGGCCAGTGGGACTTTCCAAAGAGCTCACTCGGCTCGGCTTGTGGTTTCAGGAACTAGCAATTTTAGTCTTTCCAAGGATGTTGGTTCCCATCCACTTGGTCAGCCAGGAGTTGGGGCAGGCCCCTGGAGGTCCTGCTTCAACGGGCAGATGAGACCAGCCCGCAAAGAGCAGGACTGTGCCTGCACCCCCTTCTTGGCACAGGGGAGGCCTTTGGAAGTTTATTCCTTTGGGAGCCCTTTCCTCAGGAAAGGAAGGAAGCCAGATCCTGGGCCACAAGCTCTGTCCCTGGGGCAGCCAGATCTTAAGGATACTCTGAGCTACAACGTGTCTCACTTCCTGAGCTGCTTCTCCAGGCTAAGCCACTTGCTCCTACAACTGGGAACCTGGACTGACATTATCTAAGGGCAACCTTGACCCTCAGATAACATTGACTCTTTGCTCAGCTCTCTCCAAGGAGCAAGAATATGATGTACTTCTCATCATTTGATTCTCATACATCCCTGTGAGCTCTTATTAACCCCAATTAACAGAGGAAAAACTCAGAAAGGTGAAGTCATTTAGCTAAGCTCAAGTAGGCAGGACGGGGTTGCAGCCATGACTGGCCCCCAGGTCTGGGTACGAACTCGGCTTCGTAACCATCACGCCGTGCTGGGTCCTCCCAGCCACAGTGCACAGACAAACCCAAATTTGGCGGCTCGAGGAAAAGCCACCACAGAGTGAGGGCTCTTTGCTTATTACGCCATTGAGCAGCCCAGTCATTCATTCGTTTGCTGACTCATTCAGTGATGGTTATTAAAGGACTTTGGACGTGGCGATTTTGATTTCCCAGTCTCCCTCGGCTGTCTTCTACTTGGGTGGTCCTTCTTGGGGTCTGACCTAAATTCTCCCCCATAGTCTAAGTCAGTCTGCATTATGTAATGAGCACCTACTATGTGCCCGGCTCAGTGCTGGGCCCCAAGGAAAAGGAGAGGATCTGGACTTGGTGCAGCAGCCACCGAGCGTGCTCTTGGCCGAGAAAGGGAGAAATAGGCTCACACAAGCCTGACTCCCAGAATGAAGAGTCCAGTGAAGGCAGACCGGTCAGCTCCAGGAGTCTGAAAGTGTGTGCCCAAAGGTCCGGCTGTTTATCAGGGGATGAGGTCTGGGAGGTCCCCAAAGTGCCTTGGGTATAAGAGAGACGTCTTGGTTTAATTCACTATTCACTGGCTGGGTGACCTTCAACACCTGATCACCTGACATCTCAGCCTCAGTTTCCCTCTTTGCAAAATAGGGCTCCCAGCATAGTAAGATCCTTAATAGAAGATTCAGTATGACATGCTTGTGGTGTGTCAGAATAGGACTTGGCAGAAAGTAGGAACTTAATAAAGTGATTATTCAGGTTACAGTAGCCTTTGTGGTCTATAGCAAGTGGACCCAGTTCTGGTTCCCCAGCAGAATCCCCCAGGGAACTACTTTTTTAAAAGGGCCCCAACCAAGCATCAAGCTCCCCAGCGGGGTAGGGATGGGCAAGGCAGAGGCTGAATGTTTCACACTCACCACGGGATTTTAAGCAGGCTTGGGGTTAAGAAAGGCTGTCTTCTAGCCCTTGTTATACCATTCAGGCTCCATCTGTACTGAGCAATCTGTGCAAACCCCGTGGCGTTTCTGGAAGTTCTCTGCTGCCCCCTGCTGGACGCTGGAAGCTCGCGCCTTCTCAGCGCACTTGCAGCCGTGCATGGAGCCCTCAGCCGCGACCCATGCGATGCCAGGTTCCTGTAACAGCGGTCCCTTGGGTGTATGCACTTGGGGAGCGTTTGCACAAGTGTCTCTCATTCAGTTCTTATTTCGGTCCTGTCCAGTGAGTGAATATTACCCCCATTTGGAGGTCTGAGCATAGAAGCTGAGGCCAGGGAGGGAAAGGACTGCCCCTCGGTGGCCCAGCAAGTCATAAGGACTGGTCAAGTCTCTGGTGGCCTCGCTCTTTGGGACAGGGGTAGAGGAATGAGTAACAAAACCTAGAAACATCTGGTCATGGAGTGCTGGGCGCTGCCCACCTCCAGCTTTGCCAGGGGGATGCTGAGTGGCCAGGCTGTGGCTCGGGGCGCTGAGGTGAGGCCTCCTGTCAGGCAGGAAGGTCACCTGCCTTTCCACCCTTAGCAGAGGAAGACCAACCTTGACTGTGCCCTCTGGTCTGAGTTCTGGCCCTTGCCTTTGTCTCCCTGCTGGTCCTGTCACCGGGTCCTAGTCCCGGCCTCTTCCTTCTTCCTGGAAAACCTCCTAGGGAGTGGCTTTCCCAGGTCACCTGCTTCTCGCTCCTGATTGATCTCTCCCGGTCACAAATCAGTGGAGCACTGGACACTGGGGTCAGGCCTGCCTGGCCTCCAACCCGGCCACGAACTGGGTGATCTTGAACAAGTCCCATCTTCTCCCTGAGCCCCAGTGTGTGCATCTGAAAGTCGAGGCCTCTGCTCCTTGCTGCACGGGGCACCCGAGGCCCTGCGGCCTCCAGCGTGGGGCAGGACGTCTCCCTCTCCGTGCGATGGCTCCAGAACCTGCCCAATTCCTGGGGACTCTCAGGGCCCAGGGCCCCCTAGGAGGCAGAGGCCGCGGAGCCTCCTCCTCCCACCCAACAGCCAGAGGGGATGAAGGGTCAGCACCCCTCTGACCGCTGCTGGCCTTGCATCCTTGTGGCCCAGGGTTAATGTTTACAAAGCAGCCAGAAGTCCATGTGGCCTTCGGCAGCGTTTGCTGTTTGCTCTGGTTAATGATCTCAGGAGCACAAACATTCCCGGGGGCAGGAGAAGAGATCAACACCCTGGACCCCAACTCTGGGCCTCTCCCCACTCCCAGGAGAGGCCGTGCCACTGAACGCACAGCCCTGTCCAACGGGGAATGGGGTGGGGGCTTCCTCCCCCCATGTGCCGCAGGGTATGCTCCGGGACCATGGCATTGGTGACCCTAAAATCACGCACACCTGCAGTGAAGGTGCGCTGTCTTGGTACACCGCAAGCAATCTCAGTAGGATGACTTTATTTCTGTTAATGGTTTATTATTATTTATTTATTCCTATTTTTTTAAAAAAAATTCTTACACCAGGCCTGGCTTCTCCAAAGACAGACGCCCTGAGTTGTCACACAGGTAAGGCAGTGGGCAGTTGTCACAGCACTGCCACACACATTGTCTCCCTTGACCTCTTGGCAGACAGAACAGGGACTGTTATCTTCAGTTTACAGATTAGGAAAGTGAGCTTCAGAGAGCCAAAGCCATCCCGGGGTCACGCAGGACAGGAGAGGGCAGGATTTTTGGCTTCCGGTTCTGCGCATTCCCTCTTAATTCAGACCGCCTCCTTGCTACCACCATTAACCAAACCATAAAACGTTGAGAAGCTTTGTGAATACAAGGGACAATGGCTGTCCCAAAAAGCTAAACCAAGACATGTGTACTATGGCTTTGAGCTTCCTGGCAGCCAGAGCAAGGAGAAAATACAATTGGTGGCCAAGCTGTCAATAAGCGGGTGAAGGAAACACACTCACTTGTGAATAGAGGCGCACTTGTTCTGAGTGCCAGTGAACGAGGCCTGTGCTGTCTGGGCCTCACAGAAGGGACGCGACGCACCCTTTGTCCATGTGCTGGCTATGTGGGGTGGGGGGCCCGGTTCTCACGTGAGCAGGGGCCTTGTCAGAACCACCTGCCTAGAGGGGTCCTTCCCAGCTCTAGCGGGGAGGCTGGTGTGCTGGAGTGTTCCATACCAAGAGCAGGAAGCAAGGACAGCAGCCTTGACCGCGGGAGAATGGAACTCCACGGAGATGGCCCTGTGGTGTCTCTGGCGAGAGTTTGAGCTTTGGAGACAAACAGAACTGGGTTCCATTCTCCTTTAAAATTTCACAGTTAAGGACCACCGTATTAGTTTCCCAGGGCGGCCGTAACAAAGTACCACAAACTAAGTGGCTTCAAAACAACAGAGATGTATCCTCTCGCGGTACTGGAGGGCAGACGTCTGAGACGAAGCGGTCAGCAGAGCCACGCTTCCTCGGAGGGCTTCGGGGAAACATGCTTTCCTGCCTCTTGCTACTCCTGGGGCTGCCATTCGTCCTCGGCGGTCCCCGACGTGCAGCCGCCTCCCTCCTATCTCCGCCTCAACCCACACGGCATCGCGCCTGTGCAGCGCCCGGTCTCCGTGTCCGTGTCCCCCTCTCTGTTCTCTCACGAAGACACCAGTCACCGGATGTAGGACCCCCTGTCCCCTAGTACAACCCCATCTTAACGAACCGCGTCTGCAAACAAGGTCACAGGCTGCGGTTCTGGGCGGACGTGAATTTTGGAGAAGACACTGTTCCGCTCACTCCGGACACACTCAGCTCTCAGTAAGCGCTTTACTCGTTTGACCCTCGCGGCAATGCGCCGGACCAGGAACTGTCGTTACCCGCACTTACAGCTGAGGAAACTGAGGCACCACGAGGCAGAGTGACCTGCCCGAGGTCACACAGCAGTGGGCTCCACAGCTGGCTGTCTGGCTCCCCAGTCCGTGCCCTCGCCCATTGCCAAATGCCACCTTTCCCGGCAGCTCCACTTCCCAGCGGAGGGACCCGGGCGAGTCACTTCCCTCCTTGGAGACTCAAATTGTCTGTCTATAAAGGGGACAAATAGCACCGACTTCATGAGATTGCTGTGGGGATTCAGTTCAATCCTGTGGCATGTGTGACGTGCTTGGCACTGAGCCAGCAAGTAGCCAGTGCTCAGTGGAAGCTGTGATTGTAATTCTCATCGTTATTTCTCTATTATTTGCGAAGGCCAGGGGAGGCCGGAGGGTCAGAGAAGGGTCTCGGGGGACAGGATGCCTGGGTTCTAGTCTTGGCTCTGCCATAGACTTCCCTGTGGTCTTTGGTATGTCACTTCCTCTTTCTGGGCCTCAGTCTACCCATGTGAGAAGTGGGCCCAGCCGGGCTCAACCTGCTGGGCACAGGGGAGTGAGGTCCAGGTGGAATAAGCCAGTGGCAAAGGACAGGCGCTGCCCATCTCCTCCCTCCCTGTGACAGGTGGGGAGCCCGTGGAGAAGCCTTTCTGGGGCCTGAGCCCAGCCCCGGTGCACCCAGGCCCTACTGTGTTTGGCCAATGCCTCTTCTGAAACAGCCACACTGGCCTCTTGGTCCCGCTGACCCTGGCAGGCTACAGGGGTCGATCAGAGCTGGCCTTTGGGCCCTGATTGGTCCCAGCTGAAAGGGCAAACACCAAGGTCACCTACAAGCCACAGGCCCCTGCCCCAGTCTCAGTTCACGGCTGCCCTGGGCAAGGAGGTGGTGGCCCGTCTGTTGTCAGACCGAGCCCTGAGAGACACCTGAGGCAGAAGAGCCCAGAGCCATGTGGAGCCCGAGGGCCCTGCTCCTGCTGCTGGCCGCCTGCCTGGCCGTGAGTGCTGACCCTGTACCGCCGCCCGATGACATCCAGGTGCAGGAAAACTTCAATATCTCTCGGGTAAGGCTGGCCTCGCCGGTGGTGTTGTGGCGGCGGGGTGCCCCAAGAGCTGGGCCTTGCTGGGCAAGTCTGGCTTGTCTCGGGGTCTCAGTCCCCCCATCTGGAACTCCCGTGGTTAGTCCCCAAAGGCCCTTCCTGCTCAGACCATCTGGGATTCTGAGGTTCTTTGAAGCTACAGCGATCCATCTGCCATTCTGTGGGACTCTCTCGGCTGCCATTCTATGAGTAAAATGTCACATTCTATGGTCCTCGTGGGCCAAGGGGAGTCCTTGCTTTGATGGGAACCCACCCCAGAGAAAGCTTTGTCCTGCTGGCCACCACCCTGCAGCCCCCACACAGGCACCCGGCTTCCCATGAAGCCTGCTCACCCCTCTCCCACCCTACATTCTTTAACCACCCACCTCTCCCTGCAGCCTCTCTCTGGTAGTGCACCCCGGGTCCTCTGCCCACGTCCAGGCCTGGCTGTGGACAGAGACCTGGAGCGGCACAGGGCGGGCACGTGCCCAGTGGCTTTGGGGCTGGGATGTGGGCTCATGGGAGGAAGGGGAGCAGAACAGAGATCGGGGGTGGCGGCTGCACAACGGGGCACAGGGCGAGCCCAGAGCAGGGCCTGGTGCTGTGGGTGTGGGGTCCCCGAGCTGCCCGAGCCCCAGCTCTGCCCTGAATCGCACGGTGGCCCGGAGCAGGACCTTCCTACCCGGGGCTCATGTTCCACATCTGTGTGAGGAGCTCTCAGACCCTTCTAGCTGTGGCATCATGAGGATTTTGTTTACTTGTAGGGGTGGGGAAGTGTTATGGGCAGGGGGGCAGTGAGGAACAGGGCCTGGTGGTGGTCTGGGATGGCACGTTGGCCAGGGTGTGTTGGCCCGTCCTGCAGGAGCGTGAGGGCTCTTTTAGCTCTCTGGTGCGCTGTCAAAAGGAAGAGGCAGCAGGCCTGTCCTGAATGGCTTCACCATGTTCATTGAACTTTTGAGATACTTCCAAACGCGGGGCTGCGGGCTGCCTTGTGAGGTTGTGAGCAGCCCGTCACTGGAGGAGTACAAGACAGGACTCCAGCACTTGGGGAGCAGGGGTTGATGGGGATTTGGACAGATCCCACCTATCAGTGCAGTGAGGCCTTCTGTGGGCCACCTTCCTTCGTAAGCTCGCTGTGATGCCTGTAACTCCACCCTTGGGTCTCTGTGCTCCCTCGAGGGTATACAGCCTCCAGTTAGCCAGGAGACATTATCACTTAGAAGGGTCTGTCATGGGGGGAGGGTGGGCAGACCAGACGTCAGCCAAGTCTTCTTTGAGGGCCGAGGCAAACCCAGACCCCCAGACCTCGCGGCTGCCTCCTAGATCTACGGGAAGTGGTACAACCTGGCCATCGGCTCCACCTGCCCGTGGCTGAGGAAGGTGAAGGACCAGCTGGCCGTGAGCACACTGGTGCTGGGCGAGGGGGCGACGGAGGCGGAGGTCAGCATGACCAGCACTCGGTGGCGGTGAGCGGAACCGGCCCCCAACCCTCCCCACCCGTCCTGGAAAGTGACAGATCTCTGCTTCCAGCAGGGACCTTGCCCCCAAGCCGCAGTTCCCTCTACTGTCTTCCGCAAGGATGGCCTTTTCTAGGGTCCCGTCTGCACCTCAAGGGCAACGCCACCACATGGAGCCTGTTTTACAACCTGCTCCAAGGCCTTGGGCCATCCTTAGCGCAGATGGGCATTTCTACCCCCAGGGACCCAGCTTAGGAAACGGGCTCCTCTCTAATCTTTCCCCGCTCCTAATCTTGAACCTTCACCCAATCCATTCTTCACCCAGAAACCAGAAAGAGCTTTTGAAAACTCAAACCTGCTCAAGACCCTTCCATGGCTCCCCATGGCCCTGGGAGTAAGACTCACAGCTTTTGACGTGGCCTTCCAGGCCACTCCCTGCCCCACACTCTCCCATGTGCTCTGAGACGCCCCCAAGCGGATCTTCTTTTGGTTACTGAAATCCTCCAGCCTGTCGCACCTCCGGGCCTTTGTACCTGGATGTTCCTTCTACTTGGAACACCTCTCCCTACTGCTCTGGGCTAATTCCTGTGAACTCAGGTTCCATGTCACCTCCTCCAGGAAGCCCTCCTGGGACCCCAGGTTCAGGTTACGTGCCCTTCCTTGTGCTCTAAGAGCACCTTGTGCTTCCCTTCCTGTGTCACTTGTCACACTGTTTGCATCTGCCTCTGGCTGGCCTGCCTGCCTGCCCCATGCCATTGTGAGCTCCGTGAGGGCATGAGGTCTGTCTTGCTCTCCTATGTGTCCCAGGCATGTAGCACAGGGCTTGGCACAATAAATGTTCTTTGGATGAATAGTCATCATTATAACAATGATAGCGAATAGGTGGATAGTGCTTGCTCTCAGCTCTTTTCATACAGTATCTCAGGTGATCCTCACAACAACCCTGTGAGGTAGAAATCATCATTATCCCCATTTCACAGATGAGGAAACTGGGACAAGAGAGACAACAAATAAGAGACGAATCAGTGCATCGATGCCTCACTCCGACTGCCCGTGCAGTATGCTGGGCAGATCTGATTAAGGAAGGTGGTTTCAGCGCTGGCATTGCTAAGAGGGTGGCATAGATTAGCGCCTTTCTCTCTGTCCCTCAGTTACCTCATATGCATAGTGCAAGTCTCTCGGGACTACTGTGAGCATTAAACAAGATATTTAGAAACGTTAATTTCCAAATTAATAAACAAATAAAACCAAAAAACAACCAAGGCATTTAGAAAGAGCCCTGCAGAAGGGTAGGGTCTCAGGACCACGGTCTCCACTGGAGGTTACTTTCCTTTTGGTTTGTTCATTTCCAGGAAAGGTGTCTGTGAGGAGATCTCTGGGACTTACGAGAAAACCAGCACGGAAGGGAAGTTTCTCTATCACAAGCCCCGTAAGTAGGGAGGAAAGGGAGGTCCCTGATCTCGCCTTTGCTCAAAAATACCTTGATGCCCCCAGCCCTCTGCTTCCGTAACCTGTCCCGCCGCTTGGCTGAGACGCCATCTGGCCTTCCCCTGACAACAACTCCTCCCCTTCCTCCTCCTCCTCCTCTTCCTCCTCCCTCTCCCTTTCTCCCTTCTCACCGCCCCCCCGCCCTGACTCCAGCACACACCCCCAGAATACGGTGATGACGGTCACCTCACCAGTCTTCATGTCTTGTTAGGCACCTGCAATCAGCTGATAAAAATGGACTGAGCGTCTACCATGCACCGTGTGCGTGGCGCTCAGTGAGAGAGGCATTTGGACATGAATTTGAATAAATTCATTAAGTCGGCACATGTTTATCAACTGTGCTCTGTGTGCCAAATAATTGTGTTAGGGCCGAATATATGAATGCTTGGTTAGATGGATGGATGGATGGATGGATGGACCAAAAAAATGAGGGAACGAACAAAAATGATTGGTAAATGGATACAGGTGTGGATAAACAAGTTAATCAGTTACCTAACAGATGAACTGGCGGGGTGACAGGGGAAAGAAGGGAGGCAGGGAGGCAGATTGATGTGTAGAGAGGCTGGTGGATGGAATCACGGTGGATCAGTTAATGATGGATATATGGAGGAGACAGGTGGGTGGGGAGAGAGAGAGAGACTGACGATGGACAGATTGATAAACGGTTATGCGGGAGGGATGGGCGGAGAGATGACGGATGAAGGAATGATGACGGGTGAGTAGGTGATGGGTCTCCAGGCGGAAGGGCCTTCAGGCCGCTGATGCCTCTGGTCTGCCTGCATGCCCCTTGCAGAATGGAGTATAACCATGGAGTCCTACGTGGTCCACACCAACTATGATGAGTATGCCATTTTTCTGACCAAGAAATTCAGCCGCCGCCACGGGCCCTCCATCACTGCCAAGCTCTATGGTAACGTCCTATAACGAGATGCCCATCAGAGCTGGGGCGGGAGAGGACCGCTGATCTATGCACAGAGCAGTGGACGGGAGCAGGGAGTTTTGCTTTTTCCTGCTGACAAAACTCCAATTAGGAGAAAGGTGCAAGCGCTGACTCTCCCTGGAGGAGGTAGAGCTCGGTCTCCCATTTGAAGTAGAATCCTCTTTTTCGATCCTTAAAATTCCCCGAGAATTCCAGAGCCTCCAGGCCCTTACAAGAAGCAGTGGGAAGAGCTCTGTGTGAGGATGCAGGAGGCCTGGGTGGGAGCCTGGGAGGGGCCCCTCTTCTTCACTGAGAGCCTGTCTTTCTGGAAGGGTATCAAGGGGATTGAACTGGGTCAACAGTTTTCAAATTTCCCTAAATGCGAATCACCGGGCAAAGTCGCCCCAGGCCCTGCCAGCCTGGGGACCTGGCGTCCTAGGCAGCTCCTCTGCCTCCCACTTGCAGGGCGGGAGCCGCGGCTGAGGGACAGCCTCCTGCAGGACTTCAGAGCGGTCGCCCAGGGTGTGGGCATCCCTGACAACTCCATCTTCACCATGGCCGACAGAGGTACTTGGCACCCACCCCACCTCAAATTTCTGTCCCCTCCTCGTCCTTCATGGCCTTCAGAGACTATCCCGGCCCCTGGGGCTTTACTGTAACCCTCTGAGACCACAGCCTCCCGCCCGTCTTTACAGAAAATCAGGAAGCCACTGGAGTTGCCCCAAGTCTCACGGCTCGTGCCTGGCAGAGCCGGGACTAGAACCAAGTCAGTGTTCACTCCACTGCCACGTGTCTCAGGGAGGTTGTGTCCGAATCCATAGGTGTCTCCTAGGAGGCAACAGAGTGTTGGGGTTGAGAGCATGTGCTCTAGAATCAGAGCTCCTGGGTTCAAACTTAGGTGTGTGGCTGCTGGCTAGTCAACCTCTGAGAGCCTCATCTCCCTCATCTGTAAAATGGGGATGATAATGCCTCCCTTATGAGTTGCCGTGAGGAGTCGGTGAGACAAAGGCAGCCATTAATACAACAGCACGGTGCATAGTAAGTGCTCAATAAATGTTAGCTGTTGCAGCTCTTGTTCTGATGCTGAAGAAATGATGCTTGCGGGGTGGGACGGAGTGGACAGATGGTAGTGATGGTGCAGCCACCCCAGTCTGTTGCTTTTCCAGCGGATGTCCCTGAGCAAGTGATGTGGTCAGGGCCATCCATGAAGTAGCTAATGGACAAGACAGTTCCCTGGCACTGTAAAAGAAACAAATCCGGGACCAGGATTGCCCCAGTGCCTGGTCTTCTTCTTCACTCCTCTCTCCTGTCCTCTGACCTAGGTGAATGTGTGCCCGGAGAGCGGGAACCAGAGCCCACCCCACGCTGGGTGAGTACCCCAGCCCCAGCCCCGGCACTCTATGCACTGGGTTTCGGCTGGCCCTGCTAACTGAGAGGGCTTGAGCAAAGGCAGTGCTGGGCATGAGTCGTGAAGTCACACCCACCTGCACTCAATCTTGATTCTGCCACTTGGGCTAGTTGCTGCCCTGTCGGGACCTCACTTTTCTCATCTGTGAAATGGGATAATTCAATGACACGCAGAAAAACTCTTAGCATAGTGCCTGAAATTGCCTAAAATAAATAAAACACTTGATAATGAAACAACAATACTCAATACATGAAAATAAAGTCAGTTGATTTCCCTAAAAAACAGCAAACCTGAGAACAAGCAGCTTTTCAAACCATCTCCTCTCCTATGCTGCCTTCTGATTTTTTGGGCTTCCTTACTCTTTTATTTTCCTGCCTTTAGCCATATTGTTAAAACCTTCTTCCTTCTTTTTTCTCTGATTATTTGGAAGTTATATATCTTAATTTATTGTACTGATGTGTGTATGCATGCGTGTACATATCCGTGTGTCTGTGTACGTATAAACATATGTAATATTTAGAAATGTAGTCTCAAAAATTGAAAAAAATACAAAAAAGCAAAAAAAAAAAAAAAGACAAAATGTTCTTATTCCTACATGGAACTAACACTGTTAACATAGCATATATTTGCTCCTATATTTTTTTAAAAAATGACCATTGATTTTATAAAACTAATATATGCTTATTATGAAGAACTAAAACAATACAGAAAAGTATAAAGATAAATAAATTTTTTTAAAAAAATTCCACCACCACATCAAAGCTACCAGCCTTCACATCACTCCGGGAATCTTGGCGTATATATGTATGGATAAAAGAACAGATTAAAAAAAAGGATAAATGGATGAACATATTTGGAGATATACTGTTACTAAATGGGCTTATATTGCAGATGCTTATCTTTAATTTTTAAAAGCATTAATTGTAGTTTTACTTGAATTTTTGTAAAAAAAAAAAAAAAACTGGACTTCTTGAACTTCAAATATTTTTTTCACCATGAGAGATTTATGTCCCAAAGATTCTTCTAAAGTCAAGGTTATGAAGAAACATGTAAGAGACTGGCATCACTATATATAATTTTAAAGAATATATTTATTGTCTCCATGATTTGAAAGATAGACATGAGCATTCTCGAACTTTGTTCCATCTCCTCTTTGCTTTATCATTTACGTCGTCCTGATTGGTACAATTCCCATCTATTGTCACCATAATCCACAGTCGTATAGTAGTAGTTCTATATTTTAGTGGATTTTACATTCACCTTCACTGAATACAGCTGCTGCATTTCAGAGTTATTTACTTTTATTAATCTCTTAATTAGTGCCATTTCTTCACCAAGTGGTGTTTCTGTGGAAGGTTCATGGGTGTTTTAACCCATGAATTCTTCCATGTTAGAGAATGTCTGTACTTGAACACCATTTTGCTTGAGTGTAGTAGTTTCAGGTCATGTTTTCTTTCCCTCAGAACTTTGTAGACGTTGCTACGTTGCTCTCAAGCACTGATTACTGCCGTGAAAAAGCCTGAGGCTAGTGTGATATTTCTTCTCCTTGTAGGAAATTTATTTCTTCTGCCCAGGTGCCTGGGAAAACGTTTTCTATCATTAAAGTCAACATCTTAACCAGAACATGTCTTGGTGTTGAAAATTCTATATAAAAATGTCCTGAAAGACAACATGTTCTTTCCATATACAGATGACATTTCTTTGGTATTTTAGGGAAATCTCTTGCTCTGTGTCATTGACTTCATCTTCCCTTCCCTCTGTTGGGTTTTGCCACCTTAGGAACATTTATTCTCTCATCCGGGTGCATCTTTGTCTTCCACATCTACTGGTTTCTCCCCAGTTGCTTTCATCTCTTTGTCTTTTTCATCTGCATTCGTTGAGATTATCGCCAGCCTTTCCTCTATGACCGTCATTCCATTTTTAGCAGTCATTCCCGTCTGTTCCTTACGATTTCTATTTCCAATTTATTCGTTAGCTCTGAGTTTATGTTATGTCGGTTCTCAATTTATTTTTGTAGGCCTGGATTCTCTCTTTTCATCTTAGTCTTTGTTTTAGCATTTCGTCTTTGCGCCTTCTCCTAGCATGAATTTCTAATGAAGTGATTCCTAGCTTGGAGCCATTGAAGCATTCCCTTCTGTTCCTTGAGTTCTGTTTTCTTCCAGTATCACAGGTCGGGTTTCCCAGGATAAACACCCGTGGAAGGGCGGGCAGGCAGGGAGGCAGGATTGGGCAGAGGGAGAAGTGGAGCTGCGACGAAGTCACTGTGCCTCGGCCAACCCTACAGGGCCCTCTGAAGTTAGGACGACCCTTCAAAGTTGTCCCAAGATGGTGCAAAGGGGCAGGGCCTTAATACCCCATGGTGATCAGCCTGGGAAGGGGGCATGACCTGGGTAAGATGGTGCCCCAGAGCGGAGGCAGTCTCCAAAAGGGACCGACCTCCGAGGGCTGACCTCTGACAGCAGCACTTCCGGCAGCTGAAGTCCATTGCTGAGGGGAAATCTCGGCAGTTTATGACAGTGTCCACCACAGCTGGGCTCTTCCTTTTCTTCAGGTTATTTATTTTTGTATTCGTTTCCGAGGTGGTTTGGGTAGTTTCTGTACCAATTCTCTTTAGCTTGCCCCTGCTTAGTCAGCTTTATCTAGACTGTTCTGATATGATGGGGTGGGGGCATCATTTACTCCTTGGCCCTCTTCCCACCAAATTTGAGCCTAATCCCACCTCTTCCCCCAACCCCATCCTCCTTTGGTATAAGGTCTGGGTATTTGGTGTTCATCCACCTTTCCGAAGTCCAAGAGGATGGTGGAGGGGGACGGGTGAAAAGATACCCTATGTATTAATTTCCTAAGGCTGCTGTAACAAAGTTCCACAAACTGGGGCTTTAAACCACATAAGTTTATTGTCTCATAGTTCTGGAGGCCAGAAGTCCAAGATCAAGGTGTTGGAAGGGTTGGTTCCTTTTGAGGGCTGTGAGAAAGACTCTCCATTCCATACTTCTCACCTAGTGGTTTGCCGGCAGTCTTTGGTGTTCCTTGGCTTGTAGAATCATCACCCCAACTGCTACCTTCATCTCCACGTGGTGTTCTCAATGTGTGCGTGTCTCTGTGTGCAAATTTCCCCTTTTTGTAAGGACACCACTCATATTGGATTAGGGCCCACCCTAATGACCTCATCATAATTACATTTGCAACAACCCTATTTCAAAATAAGGTCACATTCTGAAGTATTGGGGGTTATGACTCCAGTATATGAATTTTGGGGGGAAATAATTCAATTCATAACACCCTTCCTCTGCTTCTCTTTTGAAGGACTGTTAAGTATTCTATATAAGGCTCATAATCTGGTTGGGGATGTTGTGATATACATCTGTCCCATGGCAGCACATCCTTCATTAGATTATGCAGCATTAGATTGTGTAGCTCCAGAACCTTCACTTCCATTAGACTTGAACTCTAATCTATTTTCCTTTTTTATTCTTTCTTCCCAGAAGCCATTTTTACTACTCCTCTATCAGAAAAGGAAAAGCTGGGGTGCCCCTTAATTTTCTTCTCTCTGGATTTGGAAGTACTAGGAAGAATTATAAATCTGATGGCATTACCAGTCCTGGAGGTTGGAGAGTACAGTTAAACATTAAGGGCTGCACCCTGCCAAACCATTCTGTTAGTTCCAGAATGTTTTGTTTCTTTTCTTGATTGCAAGTTTTAAAGTTTTTGGCTTTAAATTATACCCATTTCTTTGTATGAGTGATATTGATGACAATTTGGGAGCTGTGTTTTTAAAATAATTTTTTGCTATGTTAGGTGTCGGGGAGAGAATTTTTTGTTTTTGTTTTTGTTTTCTAGAGACAGGGTCTTGCTCTGTCACCCAGGCTGGAGTGCAGTGGCATGATCATAGCTCACTGCAGCCTCAAACTCCTGGGCTCAAGCGATCCTCCCACCTCAGCTTCCCAAGTAGCTGGGATTATAGGCATGAGCTTGGGGAGAGAAATTTTGAGAAGAGTTTCAATCTGCCATCTTAATCCAGATGTCAACAAAATCCATATTTCTTTATCAATGTCAAGAATGAAACAACTGACTCCTCTTGCACAAGACAGAAACATAGCACACCTATATTTCTGTTTCTTAGTGTTTATTTTAATCCTTTCAGGTTTGTGGATATGATCTGACATTGTTTACATTTTCTACATTTTTAAAAAGAATTTAAAAATATTTACATTAAATTG
>RJWJ010025443.1:0-23861 GCA_004363605.1 Indri indri
ATTCTTCAGACAAGAGCACACCGAGAACAGACATTTCAGACTGCTGACCCGACAACAGTAGAACTATTGAAAATGAACAAGAAAAAACAAGCCTAAGAGTAGTCAGAGAAAAGACATATTACCTTCAAAGTTGCAAAAGTCAGACTAAGATCTGACCTCTGAAAAGTAACATTGTTTTCTCACAGAAAACAATGGAAGGACACCCTAAATTCTTGAAATACTCTACGACAGAGTCCAAACATAAAATCTTGGTGGCTTTCATCAAATTGATGGAAAGATGAAGAAAAGAAAAATAATATGAAATAGATTTTAGAGGTACAGTAGACAGGCATGGGGTAATTGGAGATCCTGCCCCCAGTCCCACTCAGGGAGGCCAAAAGAGTTAAAACAAAGAAAGCCTCAGGGGACTGGCCATCCCTCTCCCCGAGCAGAGCGTGACTGAGACCATGCCGAACTTTACCTTAGACTGCCCTACCATACCTGGTGAGGTACACCATATCCCCAAGTTAATGTTTGTCTGTGCTTGCCTATAGTCGCTTGCTGTTTCTGGGTGCAGCACATAGAATTACTCAGCCTGCAGAAACTGGTGCATGTAAGTTCCCCAAATAAACTCATGTCTCTTTTGTCTGGTCCTCTGGTTTTGTTCTTCAGCATTGGCTCACATTATGTTGAGGCTTTAGAGGACCTTAATCCGCATAACAACAGGACCTGAGTCACTTGTTGGAGGAAAAGTAAAGAGTGAAATGAAATCAAATACAAAGGCTAGCTTTTTTCCTTGTCATTGTTGTCATTTATCCAAACTGGTTATCCTAGTTACAGATTTTGTGATTCTGGAGCAGAGTACGTAGGAGGGAAAAACTGATAGTTAAGTTTAGTTATGTTGAGTTTGAGAGGCATATTAGATCCCTAAATAAACGGATATGTAGATAAATTCTTTCTATAGCTAGGGAGAATTGCAGGAGGGCTAAATTTAAATATGATGGTTAGGGTGGTTTCACTGAGATGGTGTTTTGATAGTTTGGAGTTTCGTTCTCAATACTTTCTTTCCCTGTAACAGAGATTATATATCCACACTTTTGTCTTATAAAGCTGAAGTACCTCCCACTGTGGAGCAGCAATCATGATGTTGGGCTCTGCCATGTGATTTGTTTTGTCTAATGCAATGTGTATTGTGTGCACCTCCAACTGAAGTGTAAATGTGGTTGCATAGTTTAGTGAGTCTTCTTCATACCTTCCGCGAGAAGAATATGCCCTAGGTAGGTGTTTGTCCCAGAACAAGAGAGAGAAGTGGAATGGCCCCGACCCAACTTGCAGCCTGAATCTAAGCACAGCTGGATTTAATTTGTCATTCAGACTCTAGAAGGACTCCCAGACTAGCATATTCATAAGCATAAGAAAAAAATGTCTGCTTTATAAATCTCTGAGAATTTTAGGTTGTTTTGTATTTTTTTTTTTTTTAAACAGCAACCAGAGAGACATTGGTACTGGAGTTGGGGTATTGTTATTCTACTACAAACCCAAACATGTGCCATTCGGGTCAGGGCAGGAAAGTGAGAGAACTCTCATAAGAGCATGTAAAAATAGCAATGCATATATTGTGGTAAAAATTCAGTGCCATTTGCAGCTGTGGTAACCTAGAGGTGATAACAACTATTTGTGGCACTGGGCAAGAAGTTTTGAGGCAAAATATTAATAGCATTAGTTGTTTGTTTGATAGCTGTGCTAAGAATATTGTGACTGAACAGAGAGATCACAGAAATTCTAGGACTTTCTGAGTTGAAAAACGAACTATTTCCCACCAAGTCAAATGTACATATTAAATCTTGAATTCCAGGGAAAGTCCAAATTTGGTTTCAAATTCAGATTTCTGTCATAGCCTTAGGACAGAAATCACATCAAAGTTGTGGACATTAAGACTAATAGATATCCTTTCATTTGGACATAATGGGTCCTAAAAGACTACAGACATTGTCTCATGAAGCTTTTTATGCTGTAAATTTTTTACTTGAGAGAGAAAGAGAGAATTAATTACAGTTATAACTGTAACTTTTGGCATTTTAAAATGAAATAGAATCAAATAAATAAGCTGTCTCAAATATTTTAGTAAGTTGCATTGGTCGAAGCGCTACCAATCTGCATTAAAAGACACTGAGGCTATTTGAGATATTAAAAGACTTGCATCTCCATGAAGCAGTTTTAGAGAAGTTAGCTTCCCAGGAGGACACATTTCCTACTCTTCTGTTCAGATGTGGCAAAAGTGGCTGATGAAAAAGGAAGGGCACCCAGAAGATAGAGAGCAAGTCACAGAAATTAATAGACTGGGAAAATACATTAAGGGAGCATAACACAGATTTAATCAAGGATAGAGAGACCTCATAAAATTTGGCCCCAGTGTAAGGTGACCTCACAAAATTGGCCCAGTGGGATTTCAGAATTACTGGGAGGTAGTGGCTTCTAAATTCCTCCCCTTCTTTGAATTTTTGAATAGGTGCGTTGAATGCAGTCACCCTGCCCCTGTTTTATTATTGTATATTGGATGTGGGGAGGTAATATATAACCCGTATTTTATTTCATATGTCTCTGTATCAAAGGATCCACATCTGGACCTGCTAAAGATCACTGAGAAGTTCATGAAGATATTGAGATGGATTATAATGCAGCAAAACCTAAGATTGCCATTTTAAGCCATATTAGAGTAGTGGAAGTGTGTCTTGAAACTACCTGTAGGAAGAGGTTAGGAAGTGAAATATCAAGTGCCCTCCCCCCCGACATAAAAGCATGACTGCATTTGCAAGAAAGGGACCAGAATTTCTTGTGGCTAGATTGGATTAAGCAAGAGAACTAATAGAAGGAGATGACAACAGGGAAAATAGACAATCACAATATAAAGTTGTACATAGGTTCTTGCTAGAATTTTAACTTTAACCAAAACAAGGAAAGAAATTATAAAAAAAACAATGGAAAAACCTTTGGAAGGTTTTAAACAGCAGTAATACGAGGTGACTTCATTTAATATTACTTAATTACACGGTAGTGGGCAAGTGTAGAATGAAGGTGACTAGCAGTGACCCAGGTGAGAGATGGCAGTGATTGGGGGCCAGGGTCTCAGTGGAGTATTGATGAGATGTGCTTAGATTCGGGGTGTATTTTGAATGTTAAGCTTTCATGATGTGTTGGTAGATTTAATTTGGAAAGCAAGAGAAAAAGAAAGAAAGAAAGAAAGAAGAGTGAAAAATAGCAAATTTTCTGGGCTAATTTAAAGTATAGAGGGGTCAATAATCAACTGCAGGAAGAGTTTTAATTTGTACGTACGTATACACATACGTGTACATTTTTGTAGGATGGGGTTAGTGTTCAGAATTTTGTTTTTACACACAGTAAGCTTGAGTTGCCTGTTAGATACCCATGCAAAATATTGAGGATGCTATTTGGCATATCAGTTTGGGATCCAGGAGAGACATCTGAGATGAAAACATGTTCTGGGGAGTCATTTGACTTCAGATGCTACTTGAAAACAGAAGACTGCATAAGATCATCAGTGGATGAGGAATTGATGCTGTCCAAGTACTGAAGCTGGAGCATTTAAAAGTCAAAAATTAGATTAAAAAAGTGCAGATTCAAACATGTAGTTTGAAATTGAGCATAGTGATATAGGAGGAAAACAAAGATATTAAAGTACCTGAAGACAGTATTTTAAGAGGAAGGAAGTAATCTACTGGATCAAATGCTCTTGGTATGTCAAAGAAGATGCATAATAAAAAATACACCATTGGATTGAGCAACATTTGTTAATGACTTCCATATGGATCATTTTTGGCAAATTCAGTTTTAGTGATGTGACAAGGAAGAATAACATGATTGAGGTGGTGTTTTTTTCCACAAATGGTAAAAGGGGCAAGGTATTTTAAGGTGGGGTGAGGAGGTAATTATATTCATTTATTATGAAATTTAATCTAGCTAAGAAGATAGTTGGTGTAGAGAAAAACTGGTATCATCAATGGGGTTTAGTTCTTCTTAAAATTAAAGTTGTTGTTTCTTTGCTTCTGGATGACATAATGAGATAGAAGGTGATAATCAAAAAGTTGGATGCTTGAATAGGAGCCACGAGTATTAAATATAATATGATATCTTGGATGGGATCCTGGAAGAAACACAGCAAAACAGGCATTAGTTAAAAACTAAAGAAATATAAATAATGTGCAGACATTATTATTTAATAATAATGTATCAATATTGAGTCACTAATTGAAAAAAAGGTAACACACGAATGTAAGATGTTAATAACATTGGAACGCTGGGGGATATGGGAACTCTGTACTATCATTAGAATTTTTCTTTAAATATGAAACAATTATATAATTTTTTTTTTTTAAAAATTAACAAATGGGATACTCGAAACCAAAATTTTGGTTTTTCAGTTGTAGGTAATAATGACATGGACTAGGTAAGACCATGAGTGTGTTGCTGAAATAGGATGGAGGAAAACTTCTTCAGCGTTGAGGTTGTCAAGGAGCAAAGAGGTCAGCCAATTAGGAGGACCAACTATGTACGTGAATAAAGAAATAATCTAAATATTTCATGAGTAGCTCGAGTGACAATGAAATTGGAGCTAAATTTTTAAAGAAATGAATGAGAGCAAATTGAATGTCTTAGCTGGCAGCAAGTAGGTTGGGTGTAGGGTGAAAACTTTGACAAATTAAGTACAACATGAGTGTTGGTGAAGTGACAGAGAAGAAGAAATTTCTGGAAGCAGCAGTGCAGAGTAATGAGACAACTTAGTTCATCTCCAGATCCAGGCTATGAGGGCTTGGGGAGAAAAACATCTCTTCACTTGAGAAAGCTGGAAGGGAACCAGTGTCGTCAGAAGAGAACCAAGTTTTATTTAAAGCAAATGGTGAAGAAAAGAGTTTGATGATATAGACATACAGAGATTTTTCAGAATATTGACCGGAGGTAAAAATGGCAGAGAGAAAATGCCGTAGGTGTTGGAACAGGTGAGAGAAGAGTCATGTAAAAGGGGTCTTTAGAATCTTAGTTAAGTCCTGGGACTGAATTAAGATGTCCTGGGCTTTTTGTGGTGACTGAGATAAACTGGGAAACATGGCATTCATTGCGCATGTAGGTTGTTAGATTTGGTGACAGTGACAAGAGGGAATTCTTCTCTGCTTCAATCTTCTAATTAAAATAGGCAATGAAGGCAGCCATTCAGGGTGGAGAGACAGGCCTGCAGAAAGGGAAAGTGGGTAAGAATCATAAGGAGAGTAACAGAAATTCTGTGTAGGGTTAAGAGGGCTTTTGAAATCTGTGTTCATTAATTTCAAATAAGACGAGACAGCATTGTTACGTGATTTTTTTTCAATTATGGACGCAGATTGCTGCCTGTATAAATTTGCAGAATAGGCAGATATTACAAACAGGTTTGCAGTTTTGGCTTGGTGGGAATCAGGAAGGAGAAGGACAAGAGGTTTAGTGGTGTTTGCAAACAAATTATTAAAATATTGGTCCACATAATTTAGGCTACATAAAAAGTGAAGCAAAAAAAATGTAAGGAAAGTGGATGGTTGGTGAAGCATAGAAATTAAAGTCAAAGATTGAAGATGTCAACCTGGTTAGACATTGTTGGAACAAGCAAGAGCAGGAGAAGCTGCTGGTCACAGAGTACCAAGCTAATGTAACAAGGTTCCGGAAGTGAAAGAGATAATGATGATAGCAAGGCCATGACTATACAGGTACATGGTTGGAGCATGATGGAAGGAAACGAACATGATTGCAAATGAGAAGCTCAACTTATTGAAAATCCACAGAATGAGAGAGATCATCTACTTGGATGATATTCGATATTTTATATTTGGTATTTGAAGTTATCAAGAATAAGAGTAGTTGGCATGTAGAGGAAGAATAACCCCGATCCTAAAATTTGCATTAATAAGAGCTACCATTGCCATATGTGAGAAGATGATAGTCACATGAAAAATAGTAGTTGGTATTATCTAAAGTTAGAAACCTCTAAGAAGCTGGCAAAAAATCTTTGAAATGATAATGAAAACCATGAAGATAATAACAGAAACTTGCATGATTTGCACTGGTTGGGATATCAAGGACTATGATGAATATCAAAAGTAGTAGGGGATAAAGCTTTCTTATATCTGATTTGAACAGACAAGCTTTAAATTATCTGCCAGTTGCTTAATTTTGTTCTAAAATCTTAAAAAAATACTGTGTATCTGGTTAAGGCAGTTTCCCTGCCACTCAGCCTCCATTCATTGAGCAGATACTTGTAAAAATAAGAGGCGTTGTGCTGGATGCTGGAGATAAATTCCAAGTCAAAGTCCCTGTTCTGAAAATGTCATAGTCTACTGGATGAGTAGACATCATTCAATTAATCACACAACTAAATGTGAAGTTAGGCTATTATCCTGGGAGTCATGACTGTTTCCTAATAAAGTGACAATTTAGCTGCAACCAGTTGTATAAGCATGAGATCACCTTTTTAGACTACGGCTGTTCCAAGTGCATCACTGTTATAAAAAGAAAGAAAGCCAATGTGATACAGCATAAAATGCTAATAAAGGGTGAGAGCCTTCCATTTCCTATAATATGGTAGAAAAAATATACAGATATGTATACTTCAAAAACAAAGAAAGGCAAAACTCCCATGTTAGAAAAATACTTTAAGGTAATCCAAAATATGTGAAAAAAATTTGTTTAAATTCCATGGTTTTGTCGTAAAGCAAATAAAGGAAGTCATAAGAGATAAAATTGAGAGACTGGAGTAACTCCAGGTAGATATTTGAGTGATGAAACTTCTCTGATGCTTACTGAATAAGAATTTGAATTTTAGATCTGAACAGAGATTGGAAGAAAAAGAACCACATAGGGTTCTCAGGAATCAAAGTCATAAAACCTAGTCCCCCAAATAATATATCATTAGTATATGATAATGATTAACATGTTTGGTGATACATGATATGCCAGTCACTGTTCCAAGAAATTTGTATTAAGTCAGTTAATTCCCAAAATATCCATTATCATCCAAATTTTGCAAAGGAGGAAACTGAAGTAGAGAGAGTTATGTAAGCTATTTTTTAAAATTACATGTTTAGTATATGGTTGAATCATGTTTCGACTCTGGCAATCTAGGTTAAGGTCCACACTTCATCTCTGGACTATGTTCTTGCTCAGCTAGAGGAAAATAAAAAATAAGATCAAGAAAATAAAAATACTCCACAAATGGAAATGGTAAGGAACATTATATGTCTCAGGCCTGGCTATGGATGAAAAGTTTAATAAACAAATACTTTCCCGAGAATTTTCAACCATCCACTATGTGAAGTTTGAGTATAAAATACAGTTTGGTTCATAAACCACAAGTACATTATTTATTTTATAAGTTTCTGTGTTTGTAATACATCTGGGAGTTAATAAAAAACAAAATAAAACTCATCTTGGTAGAAAAGTGCCCTTAACCCAGGACTCAAATAGTTTCCAAAGACAAAGCTCAAATGAACATGTATTGGAAAAAAATAAAATAAATCAGTAAATTAATAAGGAAGAAATTGGTCCTCATAAGTGATTGTTAGCAGAAATAATGAACTCTATAATTAGATTAGCAAAGATTTAAGATATTGGGGCTATAAAATACCTAATATTAAATAAGTCTATCTTAATTAATTTGCAGTATGAAAGATAATAAAACTGTGACTGAGAAAAAAAGAGGCTATCAACAATGGCAAGGTATTTTAAAGTCAAAACAAATATACTTTCTTGAAATTATCTACATTTTGTTTGTGTGTGTGTGTTGAGGTCAAAAATACAATGAATGGTTTAAACAGCAGATCAGCGGCTATTAAAGAGAGAATTCGTAAACTTGAAATAAAATTGAAGATATTACCCAGAATGCATCTAAGAGAAACAAAAATATTTAAAACATGAAAATTTAAGTGAGATTGCAGTTAGAGTAAAGTAACTGGGACGTTAAATCAGCCTTGGAAGACAGCAATAGCAATAATGGAAGAGAGTGATCTTCACAGATAAAATACAGCAGTATTTCCCAGAGTTAGTAAGACATTACACTGAAGATTTGAAAAGCTCCACAGGTCCCATACAGGATAAAAATAAATCTACAACTCACTATATTTATCATGAAACGGTTCCATAATTATGACAAAGAGAAGATTGTAAACACAATATGAAGAAAAGTACAGCAAAAATGACAACTAATTTCCAAACAGCAAAAGTTGAAGACAGAGAACAGAGATAAAACATCTTCAAAGTGCTGAGAGAAAATAATTTCCATACTAAAAATTTACCACGAGCAAATTTATCACCAAATACTCTAAAGAACTGTAAAGCTAATAAAAACAATTTAAATAAAACACATTACCAGGAAATAATATGATCTCTACATAATATTAAAGTATTGAATTCACCCTGCAGATATAACAGTTTGGAACTTTTACATATATAACAAGATAAATTCAAATTAAATAAAACTAGAAGTAAGAGAATTAACAGGAGACTTGATAAATCCATCTTTCTGGGGAAGAATTAAATGCAAGTCCCTCAATAATTGAGAGATCAAAAAGAAAAATAATAGGTACATATGTGTTTGAAGAATAAAATTAACATGAATATAATATCCTACATAAAGAATAGTAAATCCAACAATTCAAAAATACACATTATGTCATACATGTATTTAACCTTCAAACAAGCCTCATACAAGAATTCAACAATATATTGAATATATTCTCCAAACAAAATAAAACTGATTTGAAAAGCAATTATACAAAGATAAAACATTTCTAAATATTAAAAAAATTATTCTAAATAACTAGTAAGGACGATATCATAATAAATATTAGAAAATACAAATAAAGAATAGTAAAAATACTACCTTTAAAATGGATAACATGCAGTGAAAGAAGTCTTTGGAGGGGGATTAGAGCTATAAATGCCTATGTTTAAAAAAGAATAAAATTAAACATTTGATGGAGATGAACCTCAGGTGGCAATGGAGGTGTGTTGCTCAGATGTCCTTCAAGTGAATCTGCTGCAAGAAGGGTAGTACCGTTGGACCCGTCACAGCCACTGCATTTGTGCCCAGGGCACATTATCGCTGTCCTTCTCAAACACAAAGACTGAACACAGCAGGGATACTGGAACTGGGCCATCCTTGCCCACGTCATTCCTTCCCAGCAAGGGCAACTGGAACAGGCAATTTGCACTCTGTCTCCATTTACCAGGTGCCTGAGATTCCTCCTCCCCAATCCTCCTTCCATCACTCTCCCCTTCACTGAGTTATAGTCTGATGCTCTGTTCTCACAGCCAACTTCTTCTCCATCTTCCCTTTATCCTTTACAGGCAGGAACGGCTCCAAAATAACTGGCAAGGGTAATTTACCCTGTTTAACGGCAGGAAGTAGTGCAGCTTTTACACCAGGGAGGCAGGGAGAAATACCTGTGAATCTTATGATACACACTTTGGCTCCGCTTGGTACTGCACTGCTCGACTGTAGCAGGGAATGGACGCACTCAACAGTCCGGGCCAGAGAATGGTACGATTGATTACCAAGCGCTCATTTTCCTTAAGAAAGAGAGCTTGAGTTAGACCACCAAGTAAGCCATCAAGAACTCTTGAGTGAGATCATCAATAGGTCATTGCTGAGCAGGATTGTGTTTAGAATGCATAATTAGGAAGAGAGACAATGGCTTCAAAACCAATTGCAGTATGGGAGCTTAGTCCCTCCTCTAAACTCTGATTTTTTTCCTTCATCAATACAGGTCTATGAGAAATGTAGATGTGCTGCTTCTCAAAAATGTTTGAAACAGACCATCTGCATGGTGCAAGGGATAAATTACGTTGGCTTAAGAGGTGTACACTCATATTTCTCTCCCAGCCCACTTGCTATGAGGAGAGCATTTGGCACAGAGTTTTCAGCTGTCTCATGTTCATATCTGCTGCAATGTTCCCTTCAAGGCCGTACTCTTCCTGGCCTTTTGAAAGCCAGTAACTGAGTATAGCAGTGGTACGGGGGCTAGACCATTCCTGCCGGTATGGGATTCCTCTATTGGGCAGTCTTTGCTCTGGGGCTCCGTACCATCCCGGCTGAGACTTTCTCAGAGCTACCCATCAGTCTGCAGCTCCTCTCGTGCAACTCTTCTTCCTGCCCACTCTACTTTCACAGGTGCCAGATTTTCACCATGGTCTGGAGGTCCTCTCTGCTGGTTCCTGATCATTCTCTCTCAACCTGCATTGGTGTTTCCTCAGAATAGATCTTGCATATATAATTCCATCTTGATATCTTCTCCTCATAGGACAAGATTCAAAAACAACCAACTCAAGAAGCCAAAACAAAACAACAAAAAATAAAGTATACCCAAAGAAATAAAAGGCAAAACAGTAAAAAATAACGGTAAATTAGAATACAAAGTTGAAATACAAGTGATCGTCGAAACCAAATAATTTCTTGAAAGCAATGTCAACACTGATGATCTTCAATCAAGAGGATGAAAGAAAAGCAAACTATACACAAATAAAGTGTGAGAGAAAATCAACCACCATACTCTTAAACATAGGCCTGTAGTCATAATGCTGCAATATGAGATAAACTCTCAAGGAGTTCTGTGCTTTGCAGAAGAAAAGCAGAATTCTATAATATTTAGCAAGAGAAGACAACTAACGTCCATATACACTGGGGCCTAAGTGTTCAAAAAAACCTTTTTAGAAATAGGAAAAATTGTTGTTGGAATTAGCAGCCAATGGTTAGGTAATCTGGGTATAGCAAGATGGTTGGGAAGAATCAGTAGGGGGTATGATCACAAAAGTCACAGTGGGAAATCTTCAGTCACTCAGGGTCTCTCAGAAAAATAAGATGAACAACAAAGAAAAATAAAACACATAAGCAATGAAGTAATGAAGTAGGATGACATCTGTGACAGCCCACAGTGGCCTCTGCCTCTTGCTGTTGGCACCCTTGTATAATTCCCTCCCCTTGAGTGTGGGCTGGACCAGATCTTCTAACAAAGAAAATATGACATTCTTGGAATGTCACCTCAGTGATTAGGTTATAAAACATTGTAACTTTCACCTCAGTAGCTTGCACAAGCTCGCTCTCTCTCTTCTTGGCTGGCTCAATTTGATGAAACGAACTGCCATTTTGGAGAAATCCACATGGCCCTGCAGTCCAAAAACCTTAAAAAACTGAATCCTTCTAACAACCACTGAGTGCTCTTAGAAGTGGATGCTGTTCCTGTTGAAACTTAAGATGGTTTGGCCCTGGTTGACGCACCTTCAATGCAGCTTTGTGAGAGACTGAGCCGGAACACACAGAGATGAATTACGCCCTGAATCCTGATTCCTAGAAACTAGGAGATAATATGTGTGTTTTAAAGAAACTAAATTTGGGGGTATCTGTTACAAAGCAATAGATAACTAACACAAGCAGTTATTTTAAAAAAAGATGATCGCGAGCAACGTTATACCTATAAGTTTGAGAACTTGGTTTAAAACATTTCTAAGAACTAAAGATTTATTCTACAAGATTTGTCATAAGAAAAAAGGAAAGGAAACAAAACAGATTAATGCCGTGAGCATTAGAGAAATTTATTTAGTGGTTAGGAAAATTTACATTAATAACATTAATACATTAATAACAATAATATGATCTTGATAAGGAAACATAATAAAATAATCTTAAGGTATTAGGCTATTCGTTTTACTAGAAAATTGAATAGTACTAAGCAACGTTGTCACTCAGTTTTATGATTCAAAGTAATGTATTTTACCTTTTTCTTCTGTAGTACTGATTTTATCATAAACTGATAAGTACATTTCTAGAGAGTTACGTTATAATTGAGGGCTCTATGTTACATAAATCAATTTTGAATTGCCTATTTGCAATTATTACATCATTTATGAATCTGTCCAACACCTTATAAAAACTTAGATATATGCTAGGTACTTAATTATAGCAGGTGAAGCAGATACATCTAAAGAAATTTCTATGTATGATTATGATCATTTAAACCAAAGCAACATAAAAAATGTTCTTGAATGATTGATATGTTTTATGCAAAATGGACATTTTCCAAGAATATCCTAATCATTCTGAGGAATGGTAATTAAGCACATTTTTATTCACGTGGAATTTGAACAGAATTAAGGCATAGATAATGAAAGATGAAATAATAATAGTATAGTATTTTTCCATAAAATAATGAAGGCAATAAAGTACATACAAAAATTATACTAAATTAAAGGTCATTGGAAGAGACAAACCAAATGTATGTTTTAACACTGGGAAATAGGTTTCTTATTTCTTATTCTTAGGAAATAGAATTTATTGAGAAAAAAATAATTAAAAATGATTTTTATAGAAACACTTCAATAATCATACAAAGTTAATAATCATACAGAGTTTAATAATCACATAGCGTTAAAGGAACTCTAACCCAATGTTTCTCAATTGGGGGTGATTTTGCACCAGAAGACAGTTAGCAGTACCTGAAGACATTTCTGTTTGTCACAACTGGGGATGCTGCTATCATCCAGTGGGTAGAAGCCAGGAATGCTGCTAAGGATCCTGCAATGCACAAGACAGCCCCGCACATCAAGGAATTGCTTTGTCCAAACAGTCAATGGTACCTCTGCTGAGAAACCCTCTTCTAAGCTCTCTACTGAGATGGTCTCACTCACAGGTATAGTGTGTATTTCTACTTCTAAGCAGATGGCTTAACAACTTACCTACCCATCTTAAGTCTCCTCTTTAAGCTCCAGACCCATTCATCCCGCTATCTACTTGGTTGGTATTTCCTGTTGTCTGCTTCTCAAAGGCATCTGAACTCATCATCATTCTATCTGAATTCCATCCATCATATGGTTTTATTAATTGTACCAATTAATAGCTCTCTAATTCTACCAATATCTCTCTATGCCAGTAGCTACTATGTTCACACCCCTACTGCTCCAACTAATTTGGCTGAGATAGACACACAACACACAGTACATACACACAAATTGCACTCACAGTTTATTCAAAACACAAATTCAATATTGTTATTCTTTGCTTGAAACCATTGAATAGTAATATCCTCAATCTGTCACACAAAACCCTTCTTACTGGGCTCATTTTACCACACTATTTACTGAATGCTCACTGTTTCAAAGGCCCTCATTTTCATCATGTCCTAATCCTATCACACCTCTGCTCTAACCATTTTCTTTTCTACTCATTTTGTATCTAGTACCACATATGCATGTAATCTGAGGAGAAGGGAAAGGAGAGGTTTGGACTTTCTGTCTCAGAGGTGGAAGAGGCAGAAAAAAATCTAAGAACTTATCCATTTCTTCTAGGTTTTCCTATTTATTGGAATATAGTTGTTCATAGTAGTTTGTAATGAACCTTTGTATTTCTGCAGTATCAGTTATAACATCTCCTTTTTCTTCTTTGATTTTATTTATTTAGGTCTTCTTTTTTTCTTAGTCTTGCTGAAGATGTGTCAATTTTTATGTTTTCAGAAAAACCAACTTTTTTCATTATTTTTTGTATCAATTTCATTTATTTCCACTCTGATATTTATAATTTCTTTTCTTCTATTAATTTTGAGTTTGGTTTGTTCTCGTTTTGCAGATTCTTTCAGATTCATTGTTAGTTGTTTGTTTGAAGCTTCTCTACTTCTTTGATGTAGGCTGTTATTGCTATAAACTTTCCTCTTATTACTGCTTTTGCTGTATCCCATAAGTTTTGATATGCTGTGTTTTAATTTTCATTTCTTTTGATAAATTTTTCAATTTCCTTCTTAATCTCATCATTGACCCACTGGTCATTCAGAATCATATTGTTTAATTCCTATATGTTTGTCATACATCATGACCAAGTGGGGTTTATCCCTAGAATGTAGAGATGTTTTAATAAACACAAATCAATAAACGTGATAAACCACACTAAAAGAATGAAAGATAAAATCATACGATCATTGCAATAGATTCAGAAAAATCATTTGACAAAATACAGCATCCTTTCATTATAAAAACCCTCAACAAGTTAGGTATAGAAGAAATGTATCACGACATAATAAAGGCCATATATGACAAACCTATAGCTATTATAATACTCATACTAACATCATCCTTGAAGCTTTTCCTCTAAGGTTAGAAACAGCAGGGCCCACTGTCACCACTTCTATTCATTATAGTACCGGTAGTCCTCATTAGAGCAATTAGGCAAGAAAAAGAAATAAAACACATCCAAATTAGAAAAAAAGTAAAATTGTCTCTTTGCAGATAACATAATCATATAGAGAGAAAATCCTAAAGACTTCACCAAAAAAAACTATTAAAAGTAAAAAATGAATTCAGTAAAGTTTCAAGGTACAAGTGCAGCATAAAAAAAAATGAGTTGCATTTCTATATGCTAACAATGAACTATCTCAAAAAGAAATTAAGGAAACAAACCCATTTGTAATAGTATCAAACAAATTAAAATATTTGTGAAAGAAATTGAAGACGACACAGATAAATGGAAAGATATCTCATATTCAGGGATTGTAAGAATTAATATTTTTAGATGTCCAGACAACCCAAAGTAACCCACAGATTCAATGCAATTCCTATCAAAATTCCAGGGTCATTGTTTTCACAGAAATAGAAAAAAATTGAAAATGCACATGGAACCACAAAACACTCTCCATAGCCAAATCAATCTTGAGCGAGAAGACAAAGTTGGGTGCATCACACTGCCTGCTTTCAGAGTGTACCACAAAGCTACAGTAATCAAAGCATAATGATATTGGCATAAAAACACATTCTTTTCAAGTGCACCCAGACCAATGGACATATAGACCAATGAAACAGAATGGAAGTCCAGAAATAAACTCATGAATTTGTGTTGCATTGATCATTGACAAAGGTGCCAAGAACACACAATAAAGAAAAGGACTTCAATAAATGGTATTGGGAAAACTGGATATCTACATGCATAAGAATGATGTTGGAACGTTATCTCACACTATATAAAAAAAATCAACTCAAAATCATTTAAAAACTTAAACTGAAGACATAAAACTGTAAAACTGTTGGAAAAATACATAATGAAATGCTTATTGTCATTGGTTTGGGCGATGATTTTTTTGGCTATGACCTCAAAACACAGGTGACAAAAGCAAAAATAGACGAATGGGATTACACCCCACTATAAAGCGTCAGGATGTTAAAGAAAAGAATCAGAGTGAAGACCCACCTGCGGAATGGGAGAAATATTTCAAGCCAGACATCTGATAAGATATATATCAAAATATATAGGAACTCAAATAACTTAATAGTAAGAAAATAAATAGCATGATTAAAAAGTGGGCATCCTTGGACCCACTTGGACCTGAATAGACATTTCTCAAATGGCCTTACAGGTATATAACAAAATGCTCAACATTACCAGTCATCAGGGAAATGCAAATCAAAACTACAATGAGATATTGCCTCACACTATTATTGAAAAGACTAAAGAGATCAAATGTTGGTGAGTATTTGGGGGAAAGGAAACACTTACACACTGTTGATGAAAATATAAATTAGTACAGTCATTATGGAAAACAGTATGGAGGTTTCTTATAAAATTAAAAATAGAGCTACGATATGATTCAGCAGTCTTGCTTCTGGGTATATATGCAAAGGAAATGAAGTCATTACCTCAAAGAGATATCTGCACTTCCATGTTCACTGTAGTGTTATTCACAATAGCCAAAGTGTGGGATTAATCTAAGTGTCCATTGATTCAATGATGGAAGAGTAAAGAAAATATTACATAGCATAGTAACATCATAGCCTTAAGACTTATTCAGCCTTAAAATAGCAAAAAATCCTGTCATTTGTGACAAGATGAATGAACTGGAGGATATTATGATTAGTGAAATAAGCCAGGCATAGAAAGACAAATACCACATAATCTCATTTATATGTGGAATCTAAAAAAGTTGAATTGCTACAAGCAGAATAGAAAGGTGGTTGTCAGGGCCGTAGGGTAGGGAAATGGGGAGATGTTTGTTAAAAGAGCAAAGTTTCAGTTATGCAGGATGAGTAGTTCTGGAATCATCATGTTGACTATAGTGGATAATACTGTTTTTTTAGCACATGAAATTTGCTAAGAAAGTAGATTTTAAGTGTTCTTTTCACAAAAACTCACAAAATTTGGTGACTTTGTGAGGTAATGGATATTTTAATTATCTTGATTATTGGAATAATTTCGTGATTATATATATCTCAAAATATCATATTGTACACTTTAAATATATACAAATTTTGCCAACTATACCTCAATAAAGCTGAAAAATGTTTAAAAAATCAATTGCTACACCCAGTTTGGAACTCTTTATTTAATATTTTTAGTTCCTTCCCTGACATTAAAGGGACAAATTTCAATGTTTTTTACCAATAATTACAACTCAATACAATCTTAAGAATAGAAATATTTTGAAGGTACAGTTATTGAATAATTTGATTAATGATTCCCAAACAGTTATTGAAAAAGAAAAAGAAGATCTAAGCTACTCTAAAATAAAATTAAAATACTTGTAAGACTTTGAGTTATAAATCCTTACATTTTAATATTTCAACTGATAAGAGGCAGCATAAAAATAATAAATGTTGAAATATGTTATTATCATCTTAATCACAAAAATTAGGTATGGTAATCTGTGTATAGAACATATTTATACATTTCAAAATTATGGCTTCTAATTCAATTGAATAATATAGCTCATTTGGAAATATTTTCAAATTATGTGAATGCCCAAACCAATTTCAGTGTCTAGGGTTTTTCCCCTCTTGTGGACCTTTGCAAAAAGTCAATTGACAGTGTGTGTGGGGGGGGTCTCTTTGTGGTTTGCAGCGTATAGATCTTGCAAATCTTTTGCGAGATTTATACCTACGTACTTAATTTTTTGGTGCAGTTGTAAATGGTACAATTAAAATTCAATTTCCAAGATTTTATTTCTTGATTATAAAAATAGTATTGCTCTTTTGTATATTTTTACCTTGTGTCCTGGATGCCTTGCTAATTTAATATATTAGCTGTAGTAGCTTTTTTAGCAGATCCTTTAGGATTTTCTATATAGATAATCATGTCTGAAATAGGGGTTGTTCTATCTCTTCTTTTTCAATATGTATGCTTTTATAATTTTATTCTTTTATTACAAGACTTTAAAATTTTAGTGAGGATACTTTTGCTATTTATATTTTCTTAGTGTTATTATAGAAAAATAATTTTATCTTCAGTGTTTAATTTTTAACTGAATATAATTAGCTGTCGTTAAATAACAAATGTTTCACCTTTAAGTAAATGAACTTTCCAAAGCTTTATTTTGATCCCTTGAATTGGGTGGAATAAATCAAGCATTATTAAAATTAACTGGGTTTTTTGAAGTATCTTATACAATTAATGTAAAACTGGTGTGATGTAACAACCTTTATTAGCTTTCTTTTGCTAAAGGAGCCAACATCTGAAAAGCTAGTATCTCAGTTTTCACGAATACACAACAAAACTTGGAGTTGCACGAGTTTAATTAATGACAAAAAAATCATTTGATCTAAATAAAAATTTAGATCAAATTCATGAGCAATATGCATCTAAGTATTAAATTTTTGAAACAGATGCTGATGCTTCCTTAGCAATTTTTTCCCTTCTAATTTTCATATGCTTAGTAATATTTCTAGAACCTCTATGTTGGATTGTAAATGTTGATAAATATTTTGTCTAAATTTTATGTTCAGTATTAACTTCGTTCATGAAACAAAGACTGACATTTCAGTCTTTCAGAATTCAGGACTGATATTTCATTAAAAGTGCATTTAAAATTTTTTTAACATATTGTTCCAAAAGGGGTTTATTGCATAAATAAACAATTACATTATATAGTAAATAACAATCTCTGTAACAGGCAGGTTCAGACTACTCTATTCTAGCCCTTTCCTTAAATTCAGGCGAGAGAAGGGTTTGTCCTGGGCCCTGTGAATTAGATGCCCTATTCTGAGCATCCCCTGGTCATGCCCACCACCCCCCTCCCCCCCACAGGGCACGATGTCTGCAGGGACAATTGGCAATTGTCGCCTCAAATACCACTCTTTAGAAATGTGAAGTATTTTAAAGTTCTTTTTGTGATTATATTAACTAGCGAAAAGCAATGCGTACGTGATCACAAAACCAACTTAAAGAGATTCACTTCATTGCCATTACATTTCTCCCAAAAAGATTATCATATTTATCAGCATTTATCATTTTTCAGTATTTATCTTTCTTTTTCTCTTGAAGGATGTATGTACCTTTTCTCTGGTGGTTGCCTGTAAGCTCACTGAGAAAAGAATTAAGTGATTCATCCACGTATCTCATCACAATTGCTTAGTAGCCAAAATGTTCATTGAATGAATAGTTTTTTTCCCATGAAAACTAGGAACCATGAAGCTGAGATTTTCAAAAGCCTAAAAACTAAAATATATTATATTTTATTTCCTATGACCCTGAGTGTTTTTATTCATTTCTTTTAAGATACATTTTTCTTTCCATGATGCCGGATATTAGAAAGACAAGCAGCTTTCTACTCACACCTGCTTGTAGTTTTATTCATATTAATATGAGTTTAATAAATGTTTACTAATTTCTTATTTTTAGAAATCCAGCATTTGTTAGCATGTTTTCTTGTGGTGAACTAGTTTGTGTTCTTTAAGCATCCACATTAATTGCAATTTTAGATGTAGACAGTGACATGGAAATACATATAAGACTGTAATTGGTAGTAAAATAACACAGTTGTGTGTGTTTGCATGTAAATTACTGCTATTACAAGCTGTGGTGCTTCCTGAAATTGTAAAATAATGGTTGGGTTATAATTTTAGTAGACAGTAACTATTGCTGCTCCTGAGTATTCATTATAGATACCGATTATTTATTTGATATATATGCTTTTTTACTTACACGTGTGGCATCTTGACAAGCATATCTGACAGCATATAAGTATTTATTAGAAAAGTAGGAACCTAATCCAATACTTTACTCTGTTAGGACAAACCTATAGCTTTTCAGTGAGCTTAAAATGTATTTTAAAAGAAGCAGAGACATTAATAGTGTTTCAGCATTAAAACACACAGTATGTTGACAGTTGGTATATCAACCTATTCCTGACCTTTCCCTTAAAAATATTTTAATTATTGTATGCTGATATTTTTAAGTGGTGAATTATATTTTATGTCAACATTAACATAACATTAACCCTCTCCCTGATAATTTTTGTATACCGTTAATTTATTAAATGTTGAATAATATTTTTATCAATATCAGTGGTGCCTTTTGCTTCCAAATATAATAAGGATTATCTAAAGTACTAACTGGCATATACTCCCACCAATCAATAATTTCTTAGGCTTGACAATTATACTTGTTTTGAAGTTCTCATACCTTGATGACCTCCAGGACATTAAAGCATTTTTTATGGTGCTTATTTAAAGCAATAGTAAGTGATTTTAAAAATTTTTATCATATTCCTTATGAAAATTAATCAGAAATATTATAATTTATAAATATATAACATTATATAATATTAATGTTAGTATTAATATATAAGCTGCTATTCGTTTATTATTTCTTTGTGGGAATTTCCACTTGCATTTTGCTTTAAATTATAGAAAAAATAGTAAAAGCGGAAAGTTGCTTGGAAACATCTCAAAGTATCCACTCAGCTCTTGCTCTCTTTTCTGAGAACTGCCTGCGTGGGACCTGAGGGCCCAGCTGAGTGCACCCCAAACTCATGACCATAAAGATGTTCTTGATCCCAATTAGGCTAATAAATATCAATCTCGTAGGAGCTTTTAGGTTGGACACGAGAAAACTGGGTCAGGTTATGGCAACTACTAGATTATGAGGTGACGTTGGCTTGAGGCAATGACAATCCTTTGGTAGCAGCTGTGACTCTGCATGAATAACCAAAGCAGAGAAACTGCAGAGAAAGACAGGAATCGGTTACCCCTGAAGACTGCTGAAGTAATGAGAGAGATGTCCCAGAGAGTTTGTGACGGTCCCAAGAATGTTTTAGGGATTGTCCCAGATCATACAAGTGAGTGGCAAAACAATTGGGACTAAACTTGAAAAGGTAGCGTTTCAGGAGACCAGGGTTTAACTATAAGCTGTGCAGTGAATTTTACAGATAATTTTAATTTCTAAACAGAATTCTAAATTAGAAAATGTAAAAATCCTTTTACTATTCTTCAATTATATTATCATTCTATGACTTACAGGGAAGTACTCACAATCATTTATTTTCAGTTGACACCTATGAGGTCTTATTGGTGGTGAGCTAGTAAATGCTTAACAACTGGCTCTCTAAAAAAAGTGTATAAATATACATAGTAATTTTGGTGTAAATTTTATTAATATAAAGCATTTATAGCACACGTTTTCAAATAATATTATAGTGCATAATATTCATTATTGTCATTTCTACATAGCCAAGTGACTCTCACCATCTTTTGTTTTTTGTTTTTTTTAAAATTTTGCTGAAATTTTGTATCAGTAGCCAACTAATTATAGTTGCAATTGATGAATAACTATAGTTCCAATAGGAATATTGTTTAATATTTTCATTTAAATTAATGAGTGAGAGAAAAGAGAAACAATAATGATATATGTTGAAAGTACACTCACTTAGCAATGACATAAATAGCTTATTTCTTGAATCAGATGATAGTTTTCAAAAACAGAAAGAATATTTTCCAAATTTTTATTGTCAATATAATGGCTGCAGACATGATACACAATTAATATTTAAACTACAGTATTGATATTTTCTGCGTCACCTTCTAAAGTTTAGACAATCAACTACTCAGTAACCCAAGACCTGATATATAGAGTTCTCTGCTTCCTGTGGTGTAAATATGCCCATTATGGCCAATTTGAATTTCACTGTGTGAAATTATTTTTAGCACAAATTTTATTTTTGGCATATACTTATGCCAAAAATATTATTATTTAAAGTGATGTTGAGATATTATTAAAAGTGATGTTGAGAAGAGATACACACTAGCATGGTATTACATAGTATTCCCATAACAGACATAAATAACCTCAAAAGCATAAATAACAGTACAATGATTAGATATTAATAAATTTTGAGTATTCTGTTTTTCACTTTTAAATAATGTATTTAGCAAGTTATTAAAAATTTCTGAAAATTTAACAATTGGCTCTCATGAGCCATTAGGAGCTGGTTTCAGCACACTTCTGGGACTTGTATATGATAAACAAAAACTATAAGGTCAGATATAGATGTTCTACAAAAGTCACACCTAATTTGATATGAGCAGAGTTGCTTATTAGAATACTTAACAGCTGGTACAGTTTGCACCAGGCAACATACGTGTAATACCTGTGCTGTGTAACCAGCCAACTGTCAGCTCTGGATATGAGAGTTCAAAGGAAGAAAAGATTATGCTATGTAATAAAGAGGGATTATAACTTTTGAACAGCTCAAACATAAGCAAAGACTTAGAGGCAAGGATTAGAAAGTATTTGAGTTGATAAGAGTATGAAGTAGGCACTGAGGGAATATGTCATAGAGGTTTGAGGACTTGGATTCAGCCATTGCTCGGAAGGCAGTATGCAGCCAGTGCAGATTTTGAATCAGCTCATTTAAAGTGCTGGGACATGAAGAAGCAAATGTGAATCAACATTTTCTATGCCCTCAAAGAACCTACAGCTTGAGCTAGCCTAGGGAAATATCTACTTTAGCAGATCAAACATAACGCATCCTGGCTAAGGGCATAAAAGACCTGTGAACAATTTGCTGTGGGAGCAAGGGATGTTGAGTCGTTAAATTTTTCAGAGGGATCATGGAATATTTCACCTGATGAACAGATATGTAAATTGAGTGACAGGTAAGTCAGATAAAAGAAGAGAGTTCAATGTCATTAAAAACCAAGTGCAAAAGTAGAAAAGGTGCAAGGGGGAAAACAACAGAGAAGTTCAATGGGGCAGAAAAATAGACCAGTTACAAGGTGAGTGGCTGGATATTTAAATGGAAAATAGACAGGAGTCAGACTGTCAAAGGTCTTATATGTTATGCTAAGAAGTTTGGATTTTATCCTGTGGGAAAGAGGATTTGGCTTTTTAAAAACTGAAGCAATGTTATGTATCAATAAAATGAAACTTTAAAAAACTGGGGCAGTTTTGCTTCCTGAAATAGTAAATTTGATGACTCTTTGTGGTAAGATACTGATGTCTGGAAGGCTATTGCAATAATCTGAATGAGAGATAGGGGGACCAAGACACAGGCAGTAACAAGGAAGAGGAGACACTGCTCAAGGGAAGTGTTCAGGCAAATTAAATCGGAACTGATAAACAATATTTAGCTGAGAATGAGAAAGGGTGAAATTCACCCTAGGAACTCTAGTTTTAATGAATAGATAAATAGAGATACAGAAAATACAATAAGACAGAGGGGATTTGAGAAAGGGTGCTAACACTTTCTGCTACACTTGTGGAGCTGTAGGTGCTAGCTGGGCATACAGATGGATGTGTTCGGAGAGGTAGAAATTAGATCTGGAAGTCTGTAAATAGCTGAGGTGATAGCATAACTGTGAGGATAATTTCAGTAAAAGCAATGGATAAGATGTTAGATAAAATGAGCTGCACCTTTCAATTATCAACCAGATCCTAGATGATCATTGATGAGATTCCCAAGAACAGTGTGTGAAGCTGGATATTAATAATTTAAAATATGAGTGGGAGCTGAGGAACTGGAAACACTGAGTTTCTTTCAAGTGGCTTGGTGGTGAAATAATGGAAGAAGACAGAGAGAGAGGGAGTTTAATGAAAAGGGAATGATGCACTCCTTGGTGTGGTGTACATTTCTGTCTTCAGTACTTGTGGATCCACCTATGACAATATTTTTGTACAGGAACTGTCACCTCAAGTAGTACTTTCTGTAATGATCATGACAGCCCTTTCTAAGATTAACATGAATACAATAAATTAAAACAAATATATTCAGAGGTGATAAATTATTAACCTATAACTATTTCTTTTTAGCACCGTACTTCATGCAGGGTGAAATTTGTAGCAATATTCTTTTCATTATGTAGGTATATGTCAATCCTATAGGAGAGATCTATCAATTAAATAAGAGCAAGTAGCAGCAACTCACGTGTAGGAAATCTCAGCTGATGGTGAAAAAAGACACAAAGGACGAATGCCAAAGTTAAACAGCCCTAATCTAAACAAAGATCTTTTCCTCTGTCCAGAAGCATAGAGGTCACACACAAATAAAGACAGACAAAGACAGGATACGTCACCAGAATTCCTCAGGCACAAGGGTGTCTAAGAGGAATTTTCCAATTTGGGCAAGCATGCAGATTCATGACACTCCAGAACACATAAATGCATGTTTGAAGAATTAAAGATTTGCTAAATGATAGATCATATTTTTAACTTGACCACATTTCAGTTTTATACATTGGTAATTTTAGTTTGAGAAATGTAATGAGAGTAAAACATTCAGGCAAAAAATTTGGAATTTTTTTTTTTTTTTAATTTTATTCCAGGGTATTGTGAGGGTACAAACACTACAGTTACACTTTATGCCTTTGCCTCACCCAAGTGCGGGTTTAAGGCATGCCCTTCCCTCCCCCCCCCCCCTTAGTGCTCCCCGTGTCCTTTAGTTGTTGATTTGCCCCCCCATCCCCCTAATCCCTAGAGAGTATTTCTGCCATGTGATCAACTTAGTGTTGATCAGTTAGAACCAATTTGATGGTGAGTACAAGTGGAGCCCATTCTTCTGCTCTTGTGGTGCTTCACTTTGGATAATGGGCTTAATTTTAATCCAAGA